>JAPKLW010001522.1:104289-130924 GCA_026898455.1 Plectranthus barbatus | reverse complement strand
ATATATATATATATATATATATATATATATATATCGAAAATTCTTGGCTTCCATTTAATGGAATTAAATTCCGGAATTCGCCTTGGAAGTAATATCGATATAATATAATTCGTCAATATTAATATAAATACTTTCCGGATTATGTTCCTCATATCGATAATTATTTCGATAATTATTTTAGATATGGAATATACATGGACTTGCTAGATTATTTAGATGGGCTATTTTATTTATTCTCATGTGGGCTCCTATTTAATTTGTCCCAACACATTTAAAATAAATAGAGTCCTCTTAGCCCAATTCTCCAAATAAATAAAAAGCTGGGCTTAAATAATTAATTCCGCCCAATCGCGTCGCTACGACGATAATAAAAATTATCGAGTCAAAATAAATTATTCCAATCGTCACCCGTAATTTATTTATCGAATTTCGCTATTCGTCCTCGTGGCTATAATTCGGATATCGTAGAGAAGTCGCTTGATATTATTAATAATATAATGGTGGTAGCAACATTTGCTTCGTAATTTAATAAATAAAAATGTTTGAAAATACGGGGCGTTACATCCTACCCACCTTACAAAATTTTCGTCCTCGAAAATTAAAAGTCTACGGAAATAGTCCGGGGTATTTCTCTTTCATCTTCTCTTCGAGTTCCCACGTAGCTTCTTCAATATCGTGATATTTCCATCGTGATATTTCCACAGTACTTTTACCATTGGTATACTCTTCGTGCGGAGCTCTTGAATTTTTCTATCGAGGATTGTTACAGGCATCTCACGGTAATGGAGGTCCGGTTGTACATTCACCTCACGATGATGGATAACATGTCTAGGGTCGTAGACATATTTTTGGAGTTGAGATACGTGAAACACGTTGTGAATGTCGCCCATATTTGGCGGCAGGGCCAATCAGTAAGCTACCGGGCCCACTTCTTCGAGGATCTCGAACGGACCTACATATCTTGGCTTCAATTTCCCGTGCATCCCAAATCGAGTCACTCTCTTCGAGGGGGATATCTTCAAGAAGACCTTATCTCCTATCTCGAATTTAAATTCACTGCGGCGGGTGTCGACAAACGACTTTTGTCGGTCTTGTGCTTCCTTGATCCTTTGTTTGATCTAACGGACCGTTTTAATCATATCTTCTACCGCTTGAGGGCCAAGTGCCTTCCTCTCGCCTACCTCGTCCCAGTAGAGAGGTGACTTGCACTTTCTGCCGTATAGTGCTTCGAACGATGCCATCTTGATGGTTGACTGATAACTGTTGTTGTAAGAAAACTCAATTAATGGTAGAACTCACTCCCAATTCGCTCCTTGATCGAGCACGAATGCTCTCAACATGTCCTCTAAGACTTGAATTGTCCTTTCGAATTGTCCATCCGATTGAGGGTGATAAGCAGTGCTGAAATTTAGTTGAGTCCCTAGTTCTCTTTGCAAGCTCATCCAAAACCGGGAAGTGAATTTGGCATCTCTGTCGGAGGTGATGGAGTTCGGTAACCCATGCAGTCGGATTACTTCTCGCACGTAGATCTGTGCTAGCTTTTCGACTCCAAAAGTTATCTGAACTGGTAAGAAGTGAGCGCTCTTGGTGAGTCGATCGACAATTACCCATATGCACGTATTCTTTTTCTGTGTCGCTGGTAGACCAGTGACGAAGTCCATGGCTATGTGCTCCCACTTCCACTCAGGTATTTCTAACGGTTGCAATTTACCGTATGGGCGTTGATGTAGCATTTTGACTTGTTGGCAAATCAGGCAACTCTCCACGTACTCGGATATATCCTTCTTCATACCTTCCCACCAAAACGAATGCTTCAAATCTTGATACATTCTGGTTCCTCCGAGGTGAGAGGTATACGGAGTGTCATGCGCCTCCTTCATAATCTCTTTTCTTAGACTCTCGTCTTCGGGTATGCAAATTCTTCCTTTGAACAGTAAGGCATTATCTGGTGCCTCGGCGAGGTCTCCCCCTTGGCCTTGTCGAACTTTTACTCGGATCTTTTCTAATGATTTGCTCTGCCTTTGTAGGTAAATGATCTGTTGTCTCAGTTCGGGGATTACCACTATGGCGGCTAGACATCCACCTTCTTCCTATCAACTCGGTATAATGACTTCAAGTCTGAGTTTTTCGAATTCTCTGATCAAGTCCTCAGATGCAGTCAAATAAGCTGCGCTCGCATAGCCTTTCCGGCTTAGGGCATCGGCAACTTTGTTAGCTTTTCCGGGATGGTAGTTGATGGTCACGTGGTAATCCTTGACTAACTCCAACCATCGTCGTTGCCTCATGTTTAGCTCCTTCTGCTCGAAGAAATATTTCAAGCTCTTATGATCTGTGAATATTGCACATTTGACACCATATAAATGGTGTCTCCATATCTTAAGTGCGTGTACCACAGCGGCTAGTTCTAGATCGTGCGTTGGATAATTAAGCTCGTGCGTTGGAATAATGTATTATATTTATAATAGAATGTTAACTTTTATGTGTTATCTTGGAAATTAAGTATTAGTTATTTAAACTATTAAATTTAAGTAAACTAGTCATTTAGAATTGAATTAATTATTTCGAGTCTTGAAATGTAGAGTCGTAAGACTCGAAATCATTAGTTCGAGTGTACCTCGATTTATACCCTAGCCGACTCGAAAAGAATTCTCAAGTCATGACTGATCACTCGAAATTATAAATATGAATTTTGTTTAATTTTAATTCCATTATTTATGCAAACATTAATTTAATTTTGATTCATCTAATCACAAATTTCTTAAAATTTGTAAGATTGTTCTAATAATGTGATATAGTATAAGCATATTTTCTGATAATGTCTTACTAAGTTTAGAGATTGTGTCTTCAAAGTTTAGAGATGATATACTACTCATTTGGAATAATGTATTATATTTATAACGGAATGTTAACTTTTATATGTTATCTTGGAAATTAAGTAAATTAGTCATTTAAACTATTAAATTTAAGTAAACTAGTCATTTAAAATTGAATTAATTATTTCGAGTGTTGAAATGTAGAGTCGTAAGACTCGAAATCATTAATTCGAGTGTACCTTGATTTATACCCTAGCCGACTCGAAAAGAATTCTCAAGTCATGACTGATCACTCGAAATTATAAATATCAATTTTATTTAATTTTAATTCCTTTACTTATGCAAATATTAATTTAATTTTGATTCATCTAATCAAAAATTTCTTAAAATTAATAAGATTGTTCTACTAATGTGATATAGTATAAGCATATTTTCTAATATTGTCTTGCTAAGTTTAGAGATTGTGTCTTCTAAGTTTAGAGATTGCATACAACTTCTTTGGAATAATGTATTATATTTATAACGGAATGTTAACTTTTATGTGTTATCTTGGAAATTAAGTAAATTAGTCATTTAAACTATTAAATTTAAGTAAACTATTCATTTAAAATTAAATTAAGTATTTCGAGTCTTGAAATGTAGAGTCATAGGACTCGAAATCATTAATTCGAGTGTACCTCCATTTATACCCTAGCCGACTCGAAAAGAATTCTCGAGTCATGACTGATCACTCGAAATTATAAATATCAATTTTGTTTTATTTTAATTCATTTACTCATGCAAACATTAATTTAATTTTGATTCATCTTATCACAGATTTCTTTAAATTATTAAAATTATGGAAAACAATTTCAAGTGACGCCTTGAAAATCCTTTTCCATAATACTTGTGTGATGACTCGAAAATTCAGAAAAACAATTTTCGAGTTGTTTTTCTTAGAATTTTCGAGTCAACGCTCGAAGATTATTGAAAAAAAATTTGGAGTGACGACTCAAAATTTGTTTCCATAATTCTTGAATGATGACTCGAAAATTCTGAAAAACAATTTTCGAGTTATTTTTCATAGAATTTTCGAGTCAACACTCGAAGATTATTGAAAACAATTTTGGAGTGATGACTCGAAAATTCTTTTCCATAATTCTTGAGTGATGACTTGAAAATTCTATAAAACAATTTTCGAGTTGTTTTCATAATTTTCAAATCATCACTCAAAAATTACGGAAAATAATTTTCTGAGTGTTGTTTTCTATCATTCGATAAATTTTCGGTCAATCAACCATGATAAGAAATTAAAATACATATAATTTCAATATTCTTAATAAATAAAGACATTAAGTTATAACATATTGCTAGTTGTACATCTTCTTTTAGAATGACTAACTCACGACAAATATTACATCTCTTCGATCTTGGTTGTGTTGGATGTTCTTGATTAGAAGGGTGATTTAAATCAACAACACCAATTGATATATATGCAGTGCATGCACGTATGTTGTGACCCGCTTGTCGACACCTCGAGCGGCTGAGCTCTCTACACCAGAACGTACTCTACTCATTCTCGGACGGCCTGCTTGTCGAACAACAATTGGAGGCCTCACAAAAAAAAGTGGATGCCTCCAGCGAGACAACCCACTCCGATGGAGGAGGCACACTACTAATTGGGTGATCATTTGTGCGTAGAAGAGTGAATTGTTTGTAATACGGTGCTGATCGCTAAATTATTTAACAGCGACTTAGCAAAGCTAATAATATAGCGGCAAATGAAATTATCGATCCCACAGGGAAAGAAATAACGAATAACCTTTAAGTACAAAGTCAAACGTTCTTGAAAACACTGATTAGGAAAATCAAATAAAAAGGTTTTTGTTGTTTTTAAAATTGCAATATTTGCTAATGGAAATTAAACAGGAAATTAAAAAGCTTTTGAATTCAAATAAGAGAAGCACATATTCCAGGAATATCTACCTATCAAGTATGACATGTATGAATGAATCGATTAATTCCCAATTTTAATTCCTCTTCGTAGTGAAACATCAGAAAAGTATTACGAACTTCTTTGTTGGACAATTCGTAAAGTAGATTAATTAATTACCTATCTCCGCTCGGTCTCAAGATAAATTAACTAACTCCAAAGATCTACAGATTTATTCAAGAAATCAGATTATATTGTAAAAATCTCTTTCCATTAAACACTATCACAGTTACATCTCAAGTAATCAACTAGATAATCCTAAGATTTGGCCAACAAATCAAGATTATGAATAAGCACAGATCTCACAAACTACGAAGAGAAAGGGAAAATAATTCAATTAATCACAACATGTATACATTGATAGTTCGAAACCCTAGAACCTGAGAAAGGATTTAGTTACACATATTCACGGTAATATTCATCATGGAAAAATAAAACCTGAATTGCATAGAAACTGGAATCCGGAAATCTTCCCACAAAAACTTGTCTTCAAACATAAACTCTAAAACTTCTTCAATACTAAGATCTTGTAATTGCTCTAACTCTCTTCTCTCTAAAAAACGAATTTTACATGAATATTTATATGGGTGAAAGATGTATCCGGCAGTATCTAGGGTTAGATATGCCTTTATCTCCAAATCAGATTCAGATTAAGAATCCCGCATGCGCGTCGATCGTACAGGTCTGGCATCGATCGCTGCTCCTGAATCATCTTCGTCGATCGACGAGCATTGGCAGCGATCGACGTGGCCTTTGTCTTGGCTTCCGTCAATCTTCCTTTTCCCTTCGTCGAGCGCTGTGCTTTCTTTGCCTCGTCGATCGACGAGCCTCTTCGTCGATCGACGAGGTGCTGAAACTGGGATTCTAATTCTTCTCTATTTTTCGACTAAAAACCTGCATGATTTATCAAACACGACATTACGAGTACAAAAGCCAATTCATGCAAGAAAAAGATACAAAAACGATCTGAACACTACACAATCAGTCAAAGAACCATAAGATAAGTTGGTGAAAATCCTAACTTATCAACTCCCCCAAACTTAAACCATTGATCGTCCTCGATCAATTCACAGAAAAGAATTCCAATCAAATGCAGATACAAGTGTGCAATGCCTCACAAGCCTCTTTTGCAATCTAAGTTTTACTTATTCACATAAATCATGCAATCCAAAAAAATTCTTATTGGTAAACTTTTGAGGAGAAACCTCACCGGGCAGTGTTTGCACTCATCGCTCAATCAAGCAAAAGGGTTTGAAATCCACTCATTCAAAGTTTTAGTTTATTTCACCATAGGTTTGACAAATTTCTCATCTCTCCACTGCTTGTTAGTGTGGCTTTTCAGGGAATCAGAAAGGTCTTAATTTGGTTGTAATGTGGCTCACCTAATAGGTAGGATATTTTTGGCTAAGTGACTTAAAATATTTCAATCAACACCAAGTCTTTAGCATATCATGCCCACATAAAATTTTTTTTCTTCACACACAATCTTGTCCTTTTCCTTTTTTTTTTTTTATACTTCTCGGGGTTCCTAAGAACTTGCTCTTAGTTATTTATGAACAACATAAACAAGTTTCCCTCATTTTCTTTCTTTCTCTTTTTCACCAATGTTCATTTTTCTAACTTTTCCCAAGGAAACCCCTAAATTTTTTTATTTTTTTTTCGCACATGGCCTCACATCACATTCCCACAATTCACACCATCCAATAAATCACAATCATCTTATTCATCAACCCTTCTAATCAAAGAAAAAATTCATTCAAGGCTCAAAGGGGCTACAAGTGAAGATTTAAGGTTAGTGTATGGGGGATGGGCTACGAAAGAACATGCCTAAAATCATTTTCACCCTATTACCACACTTAATGCAACCTCAAGAGAGAAATTCGTCAAATTCTAGGAAATAAGTCTAACAACTTTGTCACTCATCAAACGAAAAAATGGCACAAATTCCTCATAGGGTAGAAATTTTCGTTACTCCTCAATAATTATCCAACTTCGAACGGTTATCATGCAAGAATTTAAGTTTCAAAGATCAACATATCAAGCAAAACAGCTCCTATCATTGGCTACTTTATCACACAGATTATCATTCTTAATCAGCACATATCTCGATTATCAATCAATAATTCTAGTTCAAGTAAAGACAAGTAATCAGTCATAACACCATCACAATCAAAAAGTTTCGACTGTCCTATGTTCAAAAGCTCCTAAACAATGCTCAGACTATTCACTTAGAACATGTACCACAAATCAAGAATTCAAAATATTATTCTTAGTGAAAAATCTTGCAGCGAGCAATTATTCTCATTGAAGCAAAAGAACAAGGATGGTGATGGTTCAGAAAAAAAACAAAAAGAAAACAAAAAGAAAACACACAAAAACAAAACATAAAACATAAAATAAACGTTTCCCTTTTCCAATCCTCATCCCCCCAAACTTGTTCTACTCGAAGGAGTGGACAAGTTTGAAAGTTAGATAAGGAAAAAGGAAACGGTACCTCATTCCTCCTCCGGAGGATCCTCCATCTCGACATCGGGAGATGGCCAAACGGGCAGTCGCCGTCAGCGGTCCTGTCGCTCTCTCTGCCGGCGTAGGAAAATGGACTCAGGCTGCGTGTTCAGGAGGAGTCGCTGCATCTGACCATCGAGGTTATTCAGCCTCGTGTTCACATTCTGTCGAAAGTCTGCCTGCCGTGTGTGCTCTGCTGCATGCAAGTCAGCCTGCTGCTGCATAAACTGGTAGATCGTCGCCAGATCCACCCCGAAAGATGAAGACTCTCCCGCGAAGTGGCGTAGCAGCCGTCTGTCGGTCCGGTCACGGGTGTGCTCTCCTCCTCCGTCGTCCTCCGCATCCTCAGGTTCCTCCTCCTCGGGCAATTCTGGGGGCGTCTGAGGCGGTCGCTGGTCTGGCTGGCTCAGTGGTCGGTGTCGAAGTCTGGAGGTACCTGGGCCTCCGTGTGCTCCGACCATCAGCCTCAAGTGGGCGGGTGTGCTCATCAACCAATTATCACGGAAGTGATAATCAGTGACGTGAGTGAGGTCCCGATGTGGAAGTGAAAACCTGTCCCCATTGGACATCCGCAAAGACCAACCTGATGCCCGTGGTGAAAGCATCAACATCTTCACCAGAGTCCCAGTGCCGAGTCCTCGGTTGTCGTCCTCAAGCGCCTCGATCTGTGTCAAATCGAGGTGGGTGTTTGGGAGAGTGAGAGAGACGTGCGTCTTGTGTTGTGAGGAAAAGAATGAAAAGAAGTGGGTTTTAAACCCGTCTCTGTCCGGCCTCAAAATTACTCGCGTCGATCGACGTGGCATTTTTGTCGATCGACGAAGGCGAAACTTGCTCGTTGATCGACGATGAATGGAGTCGATCGACGTGGCAGAATTTCCTCGTCGATCGATGCCAAAGAGCAGCGATCGACAGATGACTGGACCCGAAACAATTCGAAAAGAGAAAAAAAAAACAAAACTCAACTAACTCGACTTGACTGAATTGAAAATAACAGAAATAAATAAAGCAGGAAACTGTTGGGTTACCTCCCAACCAGTGCTTGGTTTTATGTCGCTAGCTCGACAATACCTGAGTTTTTAAGGGCGGTTCAAGTAGTACTTCTCCACTGCTTCGATTTGAAGAGGGGTGAAGTATGGTTTCAAGTTTTGCCCGTTCACTTTGAAATTCTTTCCATCTTGGCCAGCTAATTCAACTACACCGTTCATGAATTGGCAGATCACGGTGTATGGTCCGGCCCACTTTGACTGTAGCTTTCCGGGCATGAATCGAAGACGGGATTTGAAGAGGAGAACCTTGTCACCTGAATGGAAAACATGCGAGCGAATCTTTTTGTCGTGGAATCTCTTCGCTCGATTCTTATAAATGACGTTGTTCTCATAGGCTTCGTCCCGAAAGTCCTCTAATTCGTTCAGTGCCATGGCGCGTTCTTCTGCAGCTGTCTTCCAATCCAGATTTAATTCTTTCACTGCCCTCCAAGCCTTGTGTTCCATCTCGACGGGAAGGTGACATGATTTCCCGAAAATTAGCTGATATGGAGATGTCCCAATCGGTGTTTTGTAGGCGGTGCGATATGCCCAAAGTGCATCGTCGAGAACTGCCGCCAATCCTTTCTTTGCTTTACCGTGTTCTCCAAGATCTGCTTGATTTCTCTGTTAGATAGTTCCGTCAACCCATTCCCTTGAGGGTGATATGGGGTGGTAACGCGGTGCTTTACTCCGTACCTAGCAAGAAGAGAAGAAAGCCATCTGTTACAAAAATGTGATCCCCCATCACTTACCAGGGCTCTTGGTGACTGTCGGAATGGCTTCGACCCAACGTGATACGTAGTCCACTGCCAATAGAATGTATGTGAATCCTTGCGATGGCGGGAAGGGTCCCATGAAGTCGATCCCCCAGACATCAAATATTTCCACTTCAATCACCGGAGTCTGTGGCATCTCATCCCTCCGCGAGATGTTGCCGGTCCTCTGGCAGCGATCACAGCCTGTTATCCATCCGCGACAGACTTCGTAGATGGAAGGCCAATAGAATCCGCTTGCGAGAATTTTGAAAGCAGTCCGGTTGGCTGAATGGTGGCCACCAGTAGGAGATGAATGGCAGGCTTCGAAGATTTTCTGTCACTCGGACTGGGGCACACAGCGGCGAATGACGTCGTCAGCACATCTGCGCCACAGGTAGGGATCCTCCCAATAGTAGAATCTGACGTCGTGCAGAAACTTCTTCTTTGCATATGGAGAGGATTCCGGAGGAAGTACGCCACCGACCAAGTAGTTGGCGAAGTCTGCAAACCACGGATTTTTGGATTCATAAATCTCTCTCATGTCCCTCAAGGCATAGACCTGTTCGTCGGGGAATGTCTCTCGGATTGTCGATTGCTGATCATCTCCTTTGACCGGTGGTTCGAGCCTTGACAAGTGGTCGGCGATAGACTTTCTCGCTTCCTTTTCTGTCCTTGATCTCCAAGTCGAACTCTTGCAACAGCAGTATCCATCGGATCAGTCTGGTCTTGGCATCTTGTTTTGCGAACAGGTACCTGATTGCTGCATGGTCGGTGTAAACAATTGTTTTTGAGCCTATCAGATAAGACCGGAACTTGTCGAAGGCATACACAACCGCGAGCATCTCTTTTTCCGTCGTGGTGTAGTTGCATTGGGCCGGATTCATGCTCTTGCTGGCGTATTGAATCACATGGAAGAGTCTTCCTTTCAGTTGGCCCAGAACTGCTCCAACAGCGTAGTTGCTGGCGTCGCACATCAATGTGAAGGGCTCTTCCCAATCTGGTGCGGTTAGGACTGGTGCAGTTACCAGTGCTTCTTTCAGCTTCTCAAATGCTTTCAGACATTCTTCATCAAAAACAAAGGACACATCCTTCTCCAGCAAGTTGCACAAGGGCCGGGATACCTTTGAGAAGTCTTTGATGAACCTCCTATAGAATCCTGCATGACCTAGGAAACTTCGGACGGCTTTGCCATTTGATGGTGGTGGCATCTTCTCAATGGCTATCACTTTGGCTTGATCCACTTCCAGTCCTTCGGCTGATACTCGATGTCCCAACACGATTCCTTCCCATACCATGAAGTGGCATTTCTCCCAATTGAGGCATAGGTTTGTCTCGGTGCATCTCTCAAGTACAGTAGCCAAATTCTGCAAACAGACATCAAATGAGCTACCAAAAACTGAAAAGTCATCCATAAATACCTCCATGATGTCCTCGATCAGGTCGTGGAAGATTGCCGTCATGCATCTCTGGAAGGTGGCCGGTGCATTGCATAATCCAAAGGGCATCCGTCGGTAGGCGAATACTCCATATGGACAGGTGAATGTCGTCTTGTGTTGATCTTTAGGTGCCACAGCTATCTGATTGTACCCTGAGTGACCATCAATAAAGCAATAAAAAGGGTAACCAGATAATCTATCGAGCATTTGATCAATGAATGGAAGAGGAAAGTGATCCTGGCACGTGGCGGTGTTCAAGGCTCGGTAGTTAATGCAGACTCGCCATCCCGTGATTGGTCTTTTCGCTACTTCTTCTCCATCATCATTCTTTACTATTTGCATCCCTCCTTTCTTGGCTACTACTTGTGTAGGGCTTACCCACTTGCTGTCGGAAATTGGGTAGATCATGCCATGGTCAAGGAGTTTGAGAACCTCCTTCTTTACAGCCTCCTGCATGATGGGATTCAGACGTTGTTGTGCTTGTCTCTTTGGTTTGGCATCCTCTTCAAGGATGATCTTGTGCATGCACAGCGAAGGACTGATCCCTTTGATATCTCCCAAAGTCCATCCAATGGCGGACTTGTATGTCCGTAGAACTCGCAGCAGTTTGTCTAACTCCCCCTGTGAAAGATAAGTAGAAACAATAACAGGGTAAGTGCTATCTGACCCTAGGAATGCGTACCTAAGATGTCTCGGGAGTGTCTTGAGCTCCAGAATTGGCGGCTCGGAGCTGGAGCTCAGCTTTTCCAGGCTACTGTCGATCGACGAAGCATCTTCGTCGATCGACGAGGCTATTGCTGCAGCGTCGATCATCGAGGCATTGGAATCGATCGACGAGTACTAGCTGTAGTGGCTGGGAAGCGGTTCTCTTTTAAGTTCTTTCTCACGAGTTACCTCCTCGAACACATCCAGCTCCATGACCAGATTCATGATCCCCTCGGTTGCTTCGTCCAGATTTGTGGATGAGGAAAGGGAGTGTTGCAAGCAGTTTTCCAGGAAATCCGGCTCACTTTTGAGACAGGTGAAAGGGGAAGACATTACCGGGCTGAAGAAGTTGATCATGTGGCATTCTTCTGCATAGCATCCATCGTTGTGCTTCTGCATTGCCTTGTAGATCGAGAATGTGACGGACTCATTGTTCACTCGGAACGTCAGCTTGCCGTCGCGGATGTCGATTAGTGCCCCTCCGGTTTTCAGGAATGGTCTTCCAAGGATCAGAGGAATGTTTCGATCCTCCTCCATGTCAAGCACCACAAAGTCAGCTGGAATTATGAAATCTTTTACCTTTACCAGCACATCTTCAACGATGCCCTTCGGATAGGTGACTGATCGATCGGCCATCTGAAGTGAGATTGTTGTGGGCTTGATGCTTCCGATCTTTAACCGTCTGAATATTGATAGTGGCATCAAGTTTATTGATGCCCCTGAATCACAGAGAACCTTTCCGAAGGTCTCACCTCCGATGACAAAAGAGATTGTGAAGGAACCCGGGTCTTCCCTTTTGATCGGCATCTTCTTTTGGATGATGGCGCTACATTCTTCGAACAGGTTGACCGTCTCGTGCTCCAAGAAAGGTCTTTTCTGAGAGACCATGTCTTTTAGAAACTTGATGTACCCGGGCATCTCTTGAAGAGCTTCTACCAATGGGATGTTGATATGCACCTTCTTCATTGTCTCCGGAAATCGTGCATACCTTTCGTTCATCTTGGTCTTGGCAAACTGCTGCGGATATGGCAATGGCGGTTTCTTCATTGGTGGAGCAGGGGCGGTCGTCAATCGACGAGAGTCAGCCTCGATCGACGGAGGTTTTGGTTCTTTGTCGATCGACGAGGAAGCGTCGTCGCTCGACGGAGCTTCGCCTGTGACGACTTCTTCTTCTTTCTCGGTTTCTCCTTCGTCTCGGGTGTCTGTCCCTGCTTGCTTGGGCCCTTCGTAGGTTTTGCCCCCTCTCAGAGTTATAGCGTTCACCTGGTTCCTCTGATTCTGATTCTTGGGGTTAACCTGAGTGTTGCTCGGGAGTTGTCCCAGCTTGTGTTTAGTTCTTAGGGCATCGGCGATCTGGCTGACTTGATTTTCAATGATCTGCACGTGTTTTTGCATCTGATCAACCTTTGTGTTCACGCCCGAAATTTCCTGCTTCAACTTGGCTACAGTATCAGTGGAGCCTTCCATGAACTTAGCCAAAATCTCCTCGAGATTTGGCTTATTCTTCTCCACTATTGCTCCTTCTTGTACGACAAATCCTGGTGGTGGTTGCTCTGCAGCTTGAGGGTTTGCGTAGGAGAATCCAGGGTGATTCCTTGCGTGATTGTAGGTATAGGGTTGGTTATTCTGCTGATTGTGTTGCTGATATCCTCCTCGGTAGTTGTTTTGATAACCGCCCCTTTGAATGAAATTTACCTCAACATTGTCTTCCTCGGTTGGACCCTGCACTGCTTCAACTGCAGCAACTGTTTTCTCTTGCTTCAGATTAGCAAACTCTTCCTTAAGCTTTTTCAGCTCGGCTACCAAATTGGGTTGCTCGACAACTTTTTCTACTACTTTCTCGACAGCTTTCACAGGCCGAGTTCGGCTTGAAGACCACCGTTGAGTGTTGTTGGCCATCTTTTGGAAGAACTCCATGACTTTCTTTCCACTTTTCGTCATGACTGTGTCTCCTAGTGTGGTGTCCACCAATTTGGCTGTCTTATCATTGAGCCCTTCATAGAATGCCTCAGCTTGTTCTCCTGGCGAAAAACCATGTCCGGGACAGGCTCTCAACAGCTCTTTGAATCTCTCCCACGTCTCACTGAAGCTCTCATCAGGCCTTAAGTAATTTTAATAGATCATAAAAAAAAATTCAACTTGTTATCAATAAAAAATTGCATTTTTTATACAATTTAGTTGCAGTAAATGATATAATCATTTGCAGTAATTTAATGTCTAATTCACGAATCCATACAACTACACAAAAAAAGTAAATTTAGATTTTTTAAAAGCAAATTACTATCATTGCTATTATTATGAAAATCATGTGCACTATTACAGACGTAATTACTGCATATTTCGTGATAGTAGCAATATTACTAAAGACAAGAAAAAAATAGAAATATCACGCAACAAATACAAGCAGTACTCATAAAATATTGCAATAAATATGTTCTATTTATGCATGTTTATAGGCGGATTAACTGCTTATTTTTTAATGAAATTATACACTAAAATTTTGAATTCAACCAAGAAATCAGAAATTCGAATTCAACCAAGAAATCAGAAATCAGAAATTCAAAGACTCAATTCGAACAGTAACAGCAATTAATTGATTTTCCAAATTTCGCAGACAATAATTTGGCCAAATCCAGATTTGTTCCGCGATTTGGAGATCTTCTTCCCAGTCTGTTTTTTGTTCTCACCTTTGGTGGCCTGTGTGGGTTCTCCCGGTTTGGCCATTGGTTGAGTTTTTTGTCGCCTGCGTGTAATAACCGTCCTACTATATCTTGTCTTCTGGAGTGAGTACCGATGGTTGCATCATAGTAAAAATTCCTTGCAATCGTTTCACACAATTCCTCTCTCCACCACCGGCGTGAGTCTGCTCCACCAGATTCCTCCCCTCATCCACCAACATGAGACGTGAAGAAGATATGCCTAGAGAGATTGAAATAAATGAATAATATGAAAGATTGCGAAGAGAGATTGAAATAAATAATATGGAAGATATGTATAATCAAGTAGGAGAGAAATTAGGGGTTATGATAACTTCAAAAATATAGTTCCCATAATACCCTGCAAAAATATTAAAAAGAAATATAAAATATAAAATATATAATTGGATATATAATCAGGGCCCTTCAAATCAGTTAATCAATGGATTAAATTTGGTCTTATCTTGTCACGCCCCGATTTGTTAACAAGGCTTAAATAAGAGAAATGAGGCACATCGGGTACGAGACTTGCACTTGAGATATCAATTAACAAGAAGACTTTAAGCAAATGAGAAAGAATCACCATACTTATCTCAAGTTAAGCAAAATATATTAAAGGGGTGCCTCCTCAAGAAGGGATCGTAGCTTCTCGAGTAACCAAATATCAGAGTATTTATGATGTCATCAAAAGGTTAACAAAAGATAAAGAGTTTCAGCAGCGGAAAGTTATCAATGAAGTATGTATATGAAGATACATACTTCAGTATCTAACTATTACAAAAAGAATCTTTAGCTCCACTTCAACTGCTGCCTCGTACTCTTGCTCCAAAAGCTTCTTTTAACCTGCGCATTTTTGAAATAATGCGAGGGGCTAAGTACAAATTGTACTTAGTGAACACATGCCCGAAAACATACATACATATAAGTTTGTCATGCCTTTTTAATCGGGTCGCACATGGGGTTTTAAGTTTGAAATCCTCCCATTGCACCAAAACATTTCATGAATGAGCATGCTCCTTTTTACTTAGTTAAAATATCTGCAAATGATTATGTGACTGGGAGGTGGCCACCTACCACAGTCACGATGCTAGTCCGAGTAGGGCATGACCCCTAGCATGTCAGCATCATAGTGCACTAACCCGAGGTATCTCTTTCACTACCTGGGTACGATCGATAAGACTTGCAATACGCAGAGTCAACATCCACGTTGAATACGTTTGATGCTCTTCTCTGAGTGGGGTTCCCCCACTGAGAGGACAGATAGCAAACACAAAACAGTAGGCAATGACAAAGCAGTTTAAAACAAAACATTTCATTTCATGCTTGATATGCTTTGAAAAGAAAACATCATTTTCATGTTTTTAATTTGGCCCACTATATAGGGGTAAAAGAAAGCCCACCTTGAGTAGGTGCGGTTACTTGATTGGTTGTTCTAGCAATTGATCTTCTCCTTCCCCTTTCCTATTACATAAGGAATACGAGTAAATCCTCAAGGGATAATAGGTTATTTACAATCTAACTCATCAATTAATTCTAGACTCTTAATCGATCTTGGACTTCTCAAGTTTGAGCCATCGGATAAGGATATAGAAGAATGATTTGTCAATTTAGTTTGACGGACAAGGTAGTCAAACATTACTTCAATAGCTCGTGGTTCAACATCGAGCATTAATTCAAGGAACATGAATAATAATTCATTTTGATTGATCAAAACAAATGACTTCATCCAGTGACTAAGCACTTTCAAGAGTTTAAGATTGAAAGAAGTTTCATTGTGAATCATCGTACATTGCTTGAGAGTATAAGAACTCATCAAGTTGTTTCAACGAAATAATCGAGGAGATTATTGATCTTAGATGAAGATCAATTAAGATTTCAAAAGTTAAGGTTTAACAAGTTTGATTTAATAATAAGCTTCAAGGAAGTTCGAGTTACAGGAGTTCGGTCAAGCAATTCAAATTGATTTGAACTGAATGGATTCTCGAAGAGGTTATAAGAGATAACATCTCTTCGTCGATTGATACAAGGAATATCAAACGAAATCAATTTGGATTTGAATTAATTGAATGAAGGATTTAGAATTTGAGGAAATGTTATTTGAGTTGATTGGTATGAAGGGTATCGAAAGGTATGAAAGATAAATCGAATCGGTCGAAGAAAGAACAAAATGTGGGAAATTTCACTCTGTCTCGACCGAGATGGAGTGCATCTCGACCGAGATGGATGCATTGACCGAAATGAAGTGTATCTCGACCGATATGAACATATCGACCGAGATGAGGTGCATCTCGACCGATATGAGCATATCGACCGAGATGGAACACATATCGACCAAAATGAATGGGAATTGGCCGTCTCGACCGGGATGAAGTACATCTCGACCGATATAGCCATATCGACTGAGGTGGCCTTCATCTCGCCCGATATAGCCATTTCGACCGAAATGGAGTCTATATCGGCCGAAACAGAGGCTGCATGCCTTCCGGCGAAAATTCTTGTTTTTGGCTCAAACGGTTATCCGGGCTCGTCCAATCGATTTCTAACAACACCAAATGGTTTTCTAACAAGTATAACGAGTCTAGAAATGATTTAAACCATCAAAACATGTTGGAATCGAGATTTAACCGCAATATTACCATATTGGACAAATATACCAAAAATGCTCCAAAATCAACACAAATCGATTCCTAGGTCGATATATCATCTCTAGGCTCATAATATAACATGCTAAACATGTATCCGTACTCATAAACTCACTATCAAGTCTAGATTATCACATTTATCCACTAGGGCAAAAATCATAACATGCTTAAATCGATAAAATAGCTAGAGGGAGGTTCGATTTATACCTCCTTGACGTTTCTAGACCGTCGTAAGCTTGATCAACCCTTAGTTCGTCGATTTCCCACTTCAAAACAAAAGGGAATAGAAATCTAAGGATGGAAATGGAAAGAAAACGAAGAGAGGGTTCCGAAAAGGTATAGTTTTACCTTAAAAACTTCTCGCCGGAGCTTCGTCAGAGCTCGCCAGAGATTCGCCGAAAATTCTTTGGAGAGAAATATGAGAGAAAGTGAAAGTGAAAATTGTAAAGGAAGCCTTCTATTTATAGAAGGGAGGCGAGGGTAATTTCGGAATTACCGAAAGTCAAAAAGGTTAAAGTGGTTGTCATTCGCTTGTCACATCGGTCACTTTAACATCACCTCACGTCAACTCCACATCTCTTCGCGTCATTGCACGGGAGACCGTTATATTTCGTCTACCCGCGAATATTTATCGATCGATATTATCCCGATACGAAAATGTCGGGTCATTAATTAAATTATCGACATTAATTATTAATTTAATATTTAATTATTCTCTTGAAATAAGATTGGCAATTAAATAAACGCCCAAAATAATAAATTTCCAAATCAAATCAATCGCATAGCTTCGAATTAAATTCGATGGCAAAATATAAATTTTGGAAATTCGATAAAGAAACATGCATTATTTACCTATGGAACATGCATTATATACCTAACATTCATTATATACCTAACAAGCATCTTCGTGCATTTTAATATGATATTACTCTTATTATAATAATATTACTATCATTATACAATATTACTTTCTCCATTATATATGATATTACTTTTATTTTAGAGAAAAATTATATTACTTTCATTATAATGCATATATTATTACTATATAATACATAACAAATGCAAATATAATGATGAATGATGATTTCGCTAAAATAAATATGTTGCATTTTATCTATCATATTCTTCATTATATACTAAAACTTTATGCATTATATTGTGCGACTGCATTCATCATATAAGAATTCGTGTACTGTTACGAGAATTATGCATATTATACTTGATATTACTTTTATTTTAGAGAAAAATTATATTACTTTCATTATAATGCATATGTTATTACTATATAATACATAACAAGTGCAAATATAATGATGAATGATGATTTCACTGAAAAAATATGTTGCAATTTATCTATCATATTCGGTTATTATATACTATAACTTCATGCATTATATTGTGCAACTGCATTCATTATATAACTTCATGCATTATATTGACCTCGACATGCATTATATACCTAGCAAACATTCATTATATACCTAACAAACATGCATTATATAATATAATAATATACATTTATATAATATAACAAAAATATACATAATTAAAAATAAGTAATGCATGATCAACTTTTATAACTATAATATTTTCTACAGTATGCAAAAATAATGTATTTTAATTTTTTTTGTTGATCTCGCATGAAAAAACGTATTGCATTTTATCTATCATATTCTGCATTATATAATATAACTTCATGCATTATATTGTGCAACTTCATTCATTATATAAGAATTTGTGTACTGTTACGAGAATTATGCATATAATCACTAATTTTCATTTTTTACGATGATTTTAAATCAAAACATATGTAATAGGAATTTTGTTTGAAAGATAATTGAATTACCTTTAATTTGATATATGATACATGAAAAAATAATATAAATCGAAGGAGTTAAAGATTGAGGATGATTTTAGAGGAGAGAAAAAAAATATTACAAAATTACCCTTCAATGCATGTTTTAGTACACTATAATGCAGACAAAATTTATTTAGTCTTGAGCATTGGATCATCAATTGGATGGCCGAGATTGGTTCTTATTTTCACATGGTAAGGGATCACTCCCCTATATATATATATATATATATATATATATATATATATATATATATATAGACTTGTAATCATATGTGAACCACCTCCCAGATAAGAGATGAGAACTTCATATCTGCCATCCAAATTTCGTTTTTAATGGCTAAGATTTAATAAGATATTTGTTTTCTTTTATTTTATTAATTCTTTTTTATAATTTTTTAGGGTATTTTAGGCATTGAAATTTTAGGATATATTGAATATATAACCCCCGACAACTACCTCCTCGATGCCCCCCAAATCGGCAGCGCTTCCGGCAGCTTCCAGAACGACGGCATACTCGGAGCCCCTTACTACCTCCGTTAACGAATCCGACTACGGATTTGCCCGAGCCGAATTCAGGCAGGGTCCACTCGTCGGCACGGTCGAGCTTTACGACCGCCATGTCTTCCTTTGCTACAAGAACCCTCAGGTCTGGCCCCCTCGCATTGAGGCGGCGGAATTCGATCGCCTCCCGCGCCTGCTCGCCGCTGCTTTGGCTGCCAGAAACCCTCACATGCAGCGACAGGTACCAACAGGCTTCAGATTTCCTTTTTCTTGGTGCTAGATTTATTTTTCAAATGAGTTCACAAATCTCAAATAAATCTTGATACAATTATATTTACAGTTAATTAATTCGCCTGTAATACTGCAGTGAAAGTTTTTATTTGATGCAGTTAAAGGAATTATGGTATACGTTTTAATTTATGAATTTTATCAATACAATAATGGCAGTTATTTCGCCTGTAACATTGCAGTAAAAGTTTTAATTTGTTGCAGTTAAAGTACGTTTGTTTTATGTTTTAATACATAAATTTTTTGTATACAATATTTGCAGTTTACTCGCCTGTAATATTGCAGTCATAGTATTTACTTGTTATAGTTAAAGAACTTTTGTTTTACGTTCTAATATATAAATTTTGTGTATACAAAATTTACAGTTATCTCGCCTGTAATATTGCAGTCATAGTTTTTAATTGTTACAGTTTGTTGTATAATTATTATTTGTGTTATTTTGTATTTTAATTTATCCTTTGACAATTATTATTTTTTTAATATTGTTGTTTTTGTCTGTGTTATGCATATGTATATTTTTTTCCCATTTATTTACAGCTTTTTTCGCCAACCACCACCCGTATTATTAGAAAAAAAAGACGTGGGAAGTTTAAGTTGGATGCATATTGACTTAATTACCCTTTTATGCAACTTTTTAACACTATATATGCAGCGAATTTTTTTAAAAATAAAACTAAATCTGAACCGTTAATAAATTAAATGGAAGATCCAGATTTGGTCTTATTTCACATCTAGGAGGTGGTTGCTAGTATAACGCTCCCGTATATATATATATATATATATATATATATATATATATAGATGGGATCATATAATAATAAATAAGTATATTAAAATTAAGAATGAATCTCATCCATTAGATCTAATTAAATCAATGACTGATATTTAATCAATCAACAATTAAAATGTAATCAAGTAATAAATGATCAAGCAACAACTAAAACACAATCAAATAACATTGTAAATGTAATCATGCGGCTTTATCATTTTATCATGGGGGAATTTTTATCACCGGATCCAATCCCTATATCATTTTATCATCAATTTGAAAGTTGAATATCTTTTAAAGGTTGAAACTTGAAATTAAGTTTGCATATATACATACATACCTGTTCGATCAGCTACAACGGGATGGGATGTGATTATACTTAAGGACCAATGGAAACCTTGAATTGACGTACAACGTTGCCAGGCATCATATTGTTCTCCTTTACCTTTACTTTTATTTTCATGGCTGATTCAGCAGCTGCACGTTGACAGAAGACCAAGTCCAACTCTTGAAAGCTCGGAATATCAGCCAACTCAATTGGGACTTCAAGAAGATCCCTACAAAACCCAAGTACAAGGTGTTTAAGTCTAGGGAACTGCTGCTGAGAAATCTTCCAAGTCTTCAAATTCGTGAGTTCAATATGCAAAACTTGAAGATGACGAAAATCTCCAACATTCGCCTCCCAGATATCACCACAAAATGCATAGTCTTTTAGCTTGAGCACCTCCAGCTTATCAAGTGACCCTATAATAGAAATCTGACTCCAAGGAAGATAAGTATTAGATAGTGATAGGATCTTCAATTTGGGTGGAAATCTGTCAACTGGAGGAAGGCTGTGCAGTCGGCCCACATCATTTTCTAGTTTCAGGTTTTCAAGATTGCCCAATGTCCTCAAACTGTCAAATGACCCGCACTTCTCATCCATTATCAACCTGGCTAGCTTCCCAAGAACACTCTTCTCATCCACTAGCCACCTGGTTAGGTCCCCACGAACGCTCAACTTTTTCACATTACGGGCCCTACGAAAAACATCTGTAGTGCAACTCCATGGTGAGATATTTCCGAGTGTTTGAATCTTCTCACCACCAGCTCCTGCACTACTACTTTTACTACTCTTGGTCTTGCGCAAAGTTGCTGATGCATTTGTTTTGAAATGCCTCAAGTGGATCATATTTAAAATATCTGCCTTTATATCAAGGGCTGGATAAGTCGTCTTAATAAATACAGTCTGAATGTTCTCAAGTTTCGAAAAGTCAGATGGAAGAACCTTTATATCGACTGACAATACCATGTACCTTATGTGAAGCAATAGGTACATGTCACTAGGAATCTTAGTGAACTTGATGGGCATCACATCTAGAACTCTGAGCTCTTTGAAACCAGCGGCAATGGCCGATAGCTCATCGTCTGGCATGATCACTGCACCCAAAGAAAAACATGTGAATGTGTGGACACTTGGGCCACAGGGGTTTCTTGAAAGAAAGTCCAAGAGCTTATTGGAATCAATGGATAGACGATGACACTTGAGTAATTGATCCTTGGGAAGTGATCTTTCAATATAACTAAACACCGTAATTTCTTCCCCAACATTACCAGCTTCAGTTTTGCAGAAATCACGTATTTCATCATATTCAATGTAGCAGGTTTTAACTTTACCAATGCCATTCAACTTTCTGCTAACAACTCCAACTAAGTTCCTGCTAACAAGATCCTCCAAATTATTTTCTGCAATTTCTTCCAAACTCATTTGATCATCGTTTTGCTGTATAAAGCCTTCTGCAGTCCACAATCTGATTAATCGCCACGCTGGAATATAATAACCTTTGGGAAATATCCTCATATAGAGAAAGCATTTTCTCAGATGACAGGGTAACATTTGGTAGCTCAATGATATAACTTGTTGGATGGATACAGATGGGCTAATATCAGAATCAGAACGATGAAATGTAGTAAGGATACCAGAGACTTCTTCCCAGGCTTTCTTTCTGACGCTTGATGGTGCTTTAGAGTATTCAAGAAGAATGCCTCCCACGAGCTCTACTGCAATATTTGGCAGCCCAGCACACAACTCTGCAATTAGTCTACATTCGGCTTCCAACTCTGGAGGGCACTCCGTCTGATTATTACCAAAGCCTACTGACTGGAGAAGGGAAAAACTCTTTTCTACATCCAAGAAACGCCTCATATGGGGATCTTTGTGATGATTAATATACCAATTAATTTCTTTGTCACGACTAGTGATCAAGACTTTACCCCCATTGTATCTAGTTTGAAATACATATCGGAGTACATCCCAGAGTTTATCCCAATCCTCACGACTCCATACATCGTCCATGACAACCAAGAACTTTTCATTTGATAGAAAATCATCCACCATGGTCTCTAACTCGTCTTCGTCTTTGGTTATAATTTCCTCATCGATACAGGTGAACGCTTTCAAAATGGCAAGAAGTATGTCCTTCGATGTGAAGTCTTGCGATACATGAACCCATACACGTTTCGGAAACTGATATACGATTTCTGGATCATGAAAAATCTTCTCAGCAAGGGTTGTCTTGCCAATGTCAGGCATATCAACGATGACAATGACGTCAAGCTCCTCAGTCTCTTCACTGAGGTATCTTTTAAATCTTCGTACCTCAACTTCAATACCCACCACATTCTCTTTTTTTAATTCAGGAACCTATTTGGTTGGTATATCATTAAAATATTAGAACCAACACTATTGCGATTCAATCTCCAACTCCAGAAATATGGAAACACATGCAACAAACACTACTATATCAAATGTGAAGGTTTTTACGTACGTAACACAAATAAAATATAATAATTAGGTATTCATAAATTAATAAATGTTTATTTATTAGTGACCATGCCTCACTTACACAAAAAAAATAAAAGATTTACCAACTTCTCTTCAAACTTTTCCAATTCAATAAAAGGTATAATTATCTGAACCAATCCATCATTTTAAACTCTACAAGATTTTAAGATTTATTTCCTAACTCAATCTTTCTTATCCCATACTATCTTGGCACTTGGTATGATATAGACTAATCCCCTACAGAGTACAGAATTGAAAAAATACATTAATTATCTTTTAAATGAAATTCATATTGTATATGTTTTGAGTAAGATAATCATAGTGAAAATATAAACTAGTGATTTTTTGCATAATTTTTATTAATGTTACAGTTTTACATGTGTCATTGCATTATTTAGTTATAGTTATCGCATTATATATGTTCATCAATCAGGATTATTCAATTTTCCATATTAATGTTACAATTTTACATATGCCATTGCGTTATTATTATTTATATTATGTTGTGTTATTTATTTTTAGTTATTGCATTATATATGTTCATCGATGTGCATTATTCAATTATACTTATTAATGTTATGGTTTTGCACATCATGCTAGATTATCCTTCATATTATATTACAGTATTCTTTATATTATATTGCACTATCTAGTTTCAATTATCGCATTATATAAGTTCATTGATTAAAATTACTCAATTCAACTTATTAATGTTACAGTTTTAGATATGTCATTGCATATACTTTATATTATGTTTCATTATTTAGGTTTAATTATTGCATTAAATTTTATATTATGAATAATTTACTAATTTTTTATATGAAGTTTTATCGATTCAGGACCCGAAAGATAATTTAATTATCGATTCATGACTCGAAAGATTAATTGTCAATTCAGGACCCGAAATATCAAAAAAATTCTCAATCCAGGATCCGAAAGATCATACAATTCTCAATACAGGACCTCAATATCAGGTCCTGGATTGAAAATTATTTGATCTTTCGGGTCCTGGATTGACAAATCATCATTCGGGTCCTGATTAATAATTTAACTATCTTTTGGGTCCTGAATCGACAATTTTCCTTTTTTATATTTACTAATTATTGTTTTATTGCGAACATATGCAATAGAGATTTTATTTAAAAGATAATTAAATTATCATTAATCGATATATGATATGTGAAAAATAATTTGAATTGAGTGAGTGGTGATTATTTAAAATTTTATAAAAAAAATAGAGAAGAGAGAATAATAAAAATAATAAACAAAAATGTGTGATATTTGAGAGAGAATATGAAGATTTAATATGTTATATATAACTAGGGGATGTAACCCCGTAAATTTAGGAAAATCAAATAATGTTTAGGATATATGTATGTCAAAAAGACGAAAATAACCAGATAATGCAATCTATCTTTATACTATTAAAAACAAAACCCCTCAAAGCTATTTTTTTTCTGCTCACAAAATGTTTCTAAAAATTAGGGGTGTGCACGGTCCGGTTTGGCCGGTTTAAGGGGTAAAATACGGACCAAACCAATAGGTACGGTTTGAAATTTTTACAAACCAAACCAGCCAAATAATTATTTCAAACCAAACTGGTCAAACCATATTAAAACGGTTTGATTCGGCCGGTTTAAACGGTTTGAAGATTATTCATTTAATAATATTGCAAACAATGAAATTTGTATATCGATTTGATTATTAATTATTAATAAAAGAATGATACACAAAATAAAACTAATATAAATGTCTCGCTCGTCAATAATTATAAATATGAGATAAGAACAATTAAATATAAGTTGATTTATAGGGTTACAATTCGAAAGAATATAAGCAGCGAACATATATATCAATATAATTGATATTTTAGCTTTCTATCTAATAATATTTTATTATCATTATTATATTTAAAATTATATTATTAATACGGCCGGTCCGGCCGAAACGGCCGGTTTCATCCTTCAAACCATCGACCAAACCAAATCATCCGGTTTGAGATTTTTCAAACCAACCTGGCCAATTATTTTTCTCAAACCAGCCAAACCGGCCAAATTAATTTGGTTTGGCCGGTTCGGCCGGTTTCGGCCAAACCATGCACACCCCTACTAAAAATAACTCTACAAAATAATGGAAACTTATAATACTAAACCAACAATATAATTAATATATTATTAATAAAAATTAAAAATACGTGTAAAATATAATAACCGTACAAGGAAATAGCATATTCATTCTTTGGTATGATTTTATTGTTGTAATAATGGACAGATTAATATATTCCTAAAAATTAGTCAATCAATTATCAATAATACAAATGGCAGCATTTTAATCATACCACAAAATACGGAAAATTACAAATGAATTGCCTAAATTTTTATAACGGCCAATCAATCAAAATTTGTGTTATTTTATGAAATTAAAAACTTAACGTTTTTAGACTAATTTATCCTATAAATACACTTCTAATTTAGTTTTATCAATCTATAGTGTTTTGGCTCTTTGAGAGATCTTGAAATATATTTTATACATGAAGATACATAAGGTTAGCTGTTCAAGTTATTTTGCTCATTATTCAATAGAATAATGTATATTATTTTTTGTTTGCCAAGATTGAATTTGCAATTTAATTTATTTTTATTTTTTATTTAGTGGATTATGTTTGTTCTTTTTAATAGTTTATTATCCAATGTGTTGTATTAGTTTGCTTATATTCTTATAATTGGAAGTTAATGATTTTATATATTATTCTAGATTATTCTAATATTTTATATATGTATTTTTTGGCTGTATTAATGCAATATGGTCTGGTCATCCACCGGATTTTCGCAACCTTAGAGCTTTTGGTTGCGTGGCTTATGCGAACTTCAAAGGAGATAAGCTTGGGAGGAGGGCATTGAAATGCATATTCATTGGGTACCCCGAAGGAGTGAAAGGGTACAAGTTATGGTGTCTCGAACCGGATATAAGAAAGTGCATCATAAGTAGGGATGTGGTGTTCAAGGAGGAGCTGATAGGAGATCTGGATAAAGGGACCGAGAAACAAGCAAATATTCTTGAGAAACAAGGTGGTGCTTCGGAGGAACAGTCTGACAAGGTCGAAGAAGATAGATCAGGTGCTGAGATTGAGGTGGAGTCGACTAGTGGGTCGAAGAGTGCACTTCAGGTGGATGGCGGGATCGAGGTGGTTCGAGGGTCAGGTGCACTTCAAGATTATAATCTCATGAGAGATAGGGAACGAAGGCAGATAAGACCTCCCACTAGATTTGGATATGCTGATGTGGTAGCATATGCGTTCGTTATGGCGGAAGAGGTAGAGCTGGATGATAAGTTGTAAGGAGAGGCTCAAGTGGCTCGATGCCATGAAGGAGGAGATGAACTCCTAGAAGAAGAATAACACCTGGAAGTTGGTGGATAAGTCGGAGGAGAAGCAATCGATAGTTAGCTGTAAGTGGATCTTAAAGAAGAAACAGGAGGTTTCTGGGATTAGATTCAAGGCTAGACTAGTTGCTCGAGGCTTCACGCAACGGGAAGGTTTGGATTATGGAGAGGTGTTTGCACCGGTGCTGAAACAAAGGTCTATAAGGCTGATATTATCGTTGGTTGCTCGGTACGACATGGAGTTGGAGCAACTGGATGTGAAGACCGCATTTATGTACGGAGAGCTGGAGGAAAGGATCCTTATGACACAGCCCGAGGGCTTCGAGGAAGCTGGTAGTGGGGAGAAGGTGTGTCTTCTCAAGAAGTCATTGTATGGATTGAAGCAGTCTCCAAGGAAGTGGAATAGGAGGTTCGACAAGTTTATGGTTCAACAGGACTTTGTTCGATGCAAACATGACCCAT
>JAPKLW010001522.1:90201-104279 GCA_026898455.1 Plectranthus barbatus | reverse complement strand
ACCCATGTGTGTATTTTCGAGGTGAAAATATGGAGACTCGAATTTATCTACTGTTGTATGTAGATGATATGCTGATAGCGAGTCGAGATAACCAAGGGATAGCCGAACTGAAGGAAGCTCTGAGTCAGGAGTTCGAGATGAAGGATCTCGGTTGTGCTCGAAGGATTCTGGGTATGGAAATAGTTTGAGACAGGACTTGAAGAAGACTCACGTTATCTCAAGAGGGATACTTGATGAAAGTTCTTGAGAGGCATGGAATGAAGGATGTAAAGCCTGTGCTCACTCCGTAGCAGCTCATTTAAAGTTGAATGACGCTGCGAAACTCGACGATGAGGAACGGGAGCTTATGAGAGGTGTTCCATATGCGAGCGTTGTCGGTTCATTAATGTATGTTATGGTCTGTACGAGACCGGATCTTGCTTATGCTCTCAGCATGGTTAGTAGGTTCATGGCCGAACCTAAGAAAGAGCATTGAGCAGCTCTGAAGTGGGTCATCAGGTATGTTCGAGGGACAGTTGGAAAGGGTCTAGTCTTCGAGGATGATGGTTCGAGCTTGAGGCTACCAGTCGAAGGGTTTGTGGACTCTGATTATGCAGGATGTATGGATACGAGGATGTCACTGACTGGTTTTGTGTTCACATCATATGGAACAACGATTAGTTAGAGAGCAAGTTTGCAGAGGGTAGTTTCCTTATCTTCAACGGAGGTGGAGTACATTGCCTTGACCGAAGTGATTAAGGAAGGTCTGTGGTTGCTCGGGTTCATGAACGAACTGGGGATTGATCAAGGAAAGATGAAGGTTTCCTGTGATAATCAAGGTGCTTTGCAGCTGGCAAAGAATGACGTTCATAATGAGAGAACTAAGCACATCGATGTAAAGTTCCATTTTATTAGAGATGTGGTGGCAGTCGGAGAGGTCGAGCTGCACAAGGTAAATACTCTCGATAATCCCGCGGATATGATTACGAAGCCAGTTCCAAGTACTAAGTTTGAGTACTATTTGGAACTGATCAAAATGTTGAAATCGAACTGAAGAGGAAGTGCCAAACCGAGGTGATATTGAGCCTAAGGTGGAGAATTGTTGGAGTAGTCTCAATATAACTCAAGGAAGTAGTTCAAGTGGGTCGAAGAGACTAGTTCGGTAAAGTGGGTCGAGCCCGTGTAGTTCGAGGAACTCGATAAGCTGTTCGAGATGGATAGATATGGAAAAGATATGGTGTATATCTTGTTTCCTTGTTGAACAAGATTTATCCTAATCAGTATTAGATTTGGATAGGAATAAATCTAAATCTATTTTAGATAGATTTAGGTTTAGATATATCTTACCATATATAGGTTTTATATTCTTATATATTTAGGAATATCTCCCTATATATACCCTTGCTCCCCACCAATTGTAATTGTCACATACTTTGTATTTTCTTCACCATAATAATATCATCACCAGGGAGGTTTGAAGAGTGGACGTAGAGCTTACGCTCGAACCACTATAAATTATTGTGTTCTTGATTTTCTTTTAGTTATTTGTGTCTGCAATCGCTTCAATTCACAACAATAAGAAGGGACACTTGTTATTTCCCTAGCAAACTAGCTTATGACTCATCTAAGCTACCCCACACAGCCCTACACCCTCTCAATTAACTAATAAGAGAGAACACTCATTCTTCCCATTCACCTTCACGAAGAGAGAGAGAGAGAAATAGAGAAAAGCAGGTCAGCCAAATTCAGGCGACATTTCCGGCCAGAAGACGTCGGAGTTTGAGGTGGTGGTAAGAAGAAAAATTGTAGATCTCCGAGAGTATATACTTTTGGACTACTCATTCGCTCAATTCGGGTAAGAAATGACCGAGTTATGGCCTATTTATGAAACTATAGCAGAGAGCCCATAAATTCGAGTTTTGGAGTTCTTTTAGTTCCAAATCTTAGAATTCTTCTTGTGTTGATGCTTATACTTGTTCCTAGGAGCTTAATAGAGGTGTGAGGCCGTGTGCTAGCTGTGGAACTTTGTATTTCATCGATCAACCACTTGGAAGAGAAGGTAAAAACCCATTTCTTGGAATTTTCCTCTTTGTATGCATAAAAGTGGGTTTGATCATGCATGCAACTTGATTTTTGTGATATTTGGCTTTGTTGTGGAAGAGTAGGATAGATTCTATTGAAATGTGATTTAAGTGAATCATTATATGTTGGGATTATGTGGTTCATGAATGTGTAGCTTATCCTTGTTTTGTGATTAATGTGTTAAGGAGATCGCGTTGGGCAAGGTCTTGCTTTCGAGCAGCCACCGCGCAATCTAAATCCGTAAGAAAATAAGGTGGGCTTTCATTATATAAAAATCTAAAGTATGAAAATGTTTTCTTTCCAAAAATCAAAGGAATGTAAAAGGTTTTGTTTTAAAATTGTTGTTATACCAAAATGGTTTTGTGAATCATATTTGTACCTCTGAAGCCAGAAGAACTTGGACAGAGATAATAAAGACGTCAGTAAAATGCACCAAGGTTAAAATCCTTGCGCAACTTTTGACTGATTGCGAGCCCAAGAAGGTCTTTGCTCTTGCGCCGCAGTACCAAGAGCTAAAACTCTGGTATGTCATACTGGTGGCTTGTTGCCCCAGTTTGTTAATTGGTGAGTGGTCAAACGCGAACACTCAAGGGTGATAAGGTGGGTAAAGTCGATCGGATCCCGATGGACATTCCGGGATCGGTGCACTTTGATGACAGTGGGTTGAGTGGATTATGCCATTCCCAACTGTATATCGTGATTTGGAAGAAGGCCTGCTTCCAAACCACACATTGAAACAGATTATGATCACACGTGAAATGTTTAACTCTGCAAAGTCTATGAAACTGTTTTTATAAGCATGAGAGGATTTCTAAAGTAAAACCTCATGTCTTATTAATAAATGGCATAACAATTTATGTTTGTATTATTTCGGGGATGTGTTCACTGGGTACACGGTGTACTCAGCCCCTGCATGTTATTTCTAAAACATGTAGGTGAAAGCTCGGAGCAGTGGAGGAGGCAGCAGGAATGTGGGAGCAGTCCAAATAAGAGCTAGATCCTGAGATATGTATCCTCATATACATATCTCCACTACACAACTCTTCGCTGCAACGTACCTCTGAAAAACAAACTTCCCCTTGTTTATTATATGTCTATCGCATTGGTTTTGAACTCAACTAAACGATGGTTCTTTTTTATGAACTTAAACTCTATCACCATCCTTTTTAATGTCAGCTTCAGCTTAAACTTATTCGTCATATTATCTCGAGTGAGATACCTCGAGAATTAACCCGTCGTGCTCTCATAAGTCGGGGAAGCTAAATGGGGGCGTGACATTATCTTTTAAATGAAATAAATATTGTATATATTTTGAGTAAGATAATCATAGTGATAATATAAACTAATGATTTTATGCATAATTTTTATTAATGTTACAGTTTTACATATGTCATTGCATAATTTTGTTATAGTTATCACATTATATATGTTCATCAATTAGGATTATTCAATTTTCCATATTAATGTTACAATTTTACATATGTCATTGCATTATTATTATATTATGTTATGTTATTCATTTTTAGTTATTGCATTATATATGTTCATCGATGTGCATTATTCAATTCTACTTATTAATGCTATGGTTTTGCACATCATGTTAGATTATCCTTCATATTATATTAAATTATTCTTTATATTATATTGCAGTATCTAGTTTCAATTATCGCATTATATAAGTTCATTGATTAAAATTACTCAATTCAACTAATTAATGTTACAGTTTTAGATATGTCATTGCATATACTTTATATTATGTTTAATTATTGCATTATCTTTTATATAATGAATAATTTACTAATTTTTTATATTTACTAATTATTTTTTTATTGCAAACATATGCAATAGAGATTTTATTTAAAAGATAATTAAATTATCTTTAATTGATATATGATTTAATTGATATATGATTTGTGAAAAATAATTTGAATTGAGTGAGTCATAATTATTTAAAATTTTATAAAAAAATAGAGAAGAGAGAATAATGAAAATAATAAACAAACATGTGTGATATTTGAGAGAGAATATGAAGATTTAATATGTTAAAAAATAACTGCTATAATTAGGGGATGTAGACCTAGTAAATTTAGGAAAATCAAATAATGTTTAGGATATGTGTGTGTCAAAAAGACCAAAATAACCAAATAATGCAATCTATCTTTATACTCTTAAAAACAAAACACCTCAAAGCTATTTTTTTCAGCTCACTAAATGTTTCTAAAAATAACTCTACAAAATAATGGAAACTTATAATACTAAACCAACAATATAATTAATATATTATAATAAAAATTAAAAACACGTGTAAAATATAATAACCGTACAAGGAAATAGCATATTCTTTATTTGTTATGACTTTATTGTTGCAATAATGGACAAGTTAATAAATTCCTAAAAATTAGTTAATCAATTGTCAATAATACAAATGGCAGCATTTAATCATACCACAAAATACGAAAAATTACAAATGAATTGCCTAAATTTTTATAACGGCCAATCAATCAAAATTTGTGTTATTTTATGAAATTAAAAACTTAACATTTTTAGACTAATTTCTCCTATAAATACAATTCTAATTTAGATTTTTCAATCTTTTGTGTTTTGGCTCTTTGAGAGATCTTGAAGTATATTTTATCCATGAAGATACATAAAGTTAGATGTTCAAGTTATTTTGCTCATTATTCCATAGAATCATGTATATTATTTTTGTTTGCCAAGATTGAATTTGCAATTTAACTTATTTTTAGTTCTTATTTAGTGGATTATGTTTGTTCTTTTAATACTTGATTATCCAATGTGTTGTATTAGTTTGCTTATATTCTTAATAAAAGTTAATGATTTTATATATTATTTTAGATTATTGTAATATTTTATATATGTATGAATTAAAATTATTACAAAAAAAAAAAATCACGTATAGCATAGAAAATCACACCCAAAAAGAATAAAGGCCAAGCAAACACAGAATCACTTATAAAAGAGAAGATATAATAAACACATAAAAAGAAAATATATAATAAATTGTGTATGATATTGTAAATGGTGTGGCTTTGGTTTGGGCCTTTTAATTGTCTGGCCCGGTATTGCCTTAATCTAGCTCCTAGCCCACTCTTTAGGATGTATTTATGGATTGAATACTCGGTTCGGGTTTCGGTTCAGATATGAATGGTCGGGGCGGTTATTTGGTATTCTTACTATTAAACCCGTGTGACCCGGTTTCACTCTCAACGAGTGAAAACCTAACCCTAATCTTCCGCCACTCTCTCTCTCTCTAAACATCCTCACCCCTTCTTCTCTCTAGAACTCAGTCGTCTGTGAGAGCCTTTTTCGGCGAGCCTTGAGTGTGGTTGAGAGCCTCGAACCCTAAGCCTATCCTATACATCATGTCTGTGGCCGGAGGAAGGCAAGGACTCGCACACAGGTGAGTCTGAGCCAATAATCTCGTCCCTTCGATAAGGCAAGATGTGGGTGCACCGATTCGAAGATCTGAAGCCAAGGACGAGTCGAAGACAGTCCAAGCTTGAAGGCCGGTGGCTAAATCGGTCGAGGAACCCTAGTCCGATCTAGGCTAGGTCGTGATCCAAGAGTAACGGGCTGGAAAACGGGTCAGCACAGGGCCTGACACCCAAGAGAGATAAAAATAAAGATATAAATAGATATGATATTATGCTAGAATAATAATAATAATAATAATAATAATAATAATATAAAAAGATAAGTTATTTTAAAGAATAATTAGTAGTTACAATATATTATTAATAATATGAAATACATACATTAACCTTGACCTTAGTACAAATAAAACACAAAATCAAAACTGAAAATAATTTTAAAAATAAAATAAAATGTATTACATGTATAAGCATTGTAATATTTATATTGAATATATTTTATTTTAATATCTAGAATAATATACATATCCCCTATCATATAATATTTAATATAGGAATATTTATGAGGGCCATGAAAAATAAGAGTACAAAAATAAAACATTCAAATTAGTACAAATCAAACTATGAAAGAGATTGAGTGGTGGATGAATTAAAGAAAATATAAGTGGTGGTAGAGTGTATGAAAAAAGAGAAAATAATGTGACAAAATTGTAATTTGGATTATAATATTTAACTTATTAATAAATCTAAAATTTGAGCTAAATTAAATTGAGTTTAATATTTTACTATCCACATAATAAATAGAATTAATATAATTTAATAATAAATTTAAAAATATATATACAAACTGCGCATCACGCACGCAACAATCTAGTAAATATAATTGGATGATGCGGAGAATTTCCCAACTAATAAAATTAAATCTAATCCGTCCAAATTTAAATTGAAAGATTGAATTTTAGTCTTAGGGAGGGTGATTAACTGCATATATATATATATATATATATATATAGAGGAGGGATCATGTAAAAAAATCCACATGTGAGAAAAAAGAATGAATCATGTCCATCAGATCTAAAAAAATTAATGGTTAATATTGAATCAAGCAATAACTAAAATGCAATCAAGCAACAAAATAATTAAACAACTAAAGCACAATCAAGCAACATTGCAATCAAGCAACGACCTGAATATAATCAAGCAATGTCGTGAATGCAATCAAGCATCTTTCTCACTTTCTCACGTTAAGAGTTTTCTCACTGGATCCGCTCCCTATATATATATATATATATATATATATATATATATATAGTAGTGATCAGGTGAGAATGGACTTTAATATGATAAATGAGAATAAATCTCGGTCGTTCATATCTTCAGATCAACGCACCAGTATATTGTGCATTTTATCTTAGCAAATATGCATTTTTATCTGAGAAAACATGCATTATATCTCTTACGAAAAAAAATAATCTCTCTAATAAGAAAAGATTGAATGTATCAAAATATGGATATTCATATCTAATCTGATATGGAAAATATTGTTATAAATAAGAAAGATTATTTGATTTTCATTTATTTGAATATTCTTATCATATCTATTCAAACGAATCATATCTTATTTGTGCATCAAAATAATCCAAGTTCATATTAAAAGTTAACGTTTAAATTTTGAATTTTTTTTGAGTCGTGTCGATCATTTATAAATCAAAATAAGCAAAGAAATAATTTAATCTAACTATGTTACATAAATAAAATGTATGTTGGTGTTATTTATCTTAAGATAAATTTATTATATATATTTTTTTATATTAAAATTTGTTCATTTTATCTTAAAATTGTACATTATATTTCTATATAATATGCATTTTATGAAGAAAAATAATGCATTTCATACATCATATTGTGCATTTTTAGTAAGATTTAATGCATTTTACAAAAATCAATGTGTTGTTACGATATTTATGTATAAAATCACTAATTTTTTCGTTAAGATTTTCGTCCTCTAAATTTATGTAATAAGAATTTAATTTGAAAGATAATTAAATTGTCTTTAATTTGATGTATAATACATGAAAAACGAACTTAAATTAAGTGAGTTATAATCATTCAAAAATTTTAGAATTTTAATTAGAGGATAGAGAAAAAATATTACATTTTACAAAATTATCCTTAAAATCGAATAATGCACAATATATTACAAAAACAGAACACGAAAATTTTTAAGTCTTGAGCGTTGATATGCAAAGATAGAGGGTTGGGATTTATTCACATTTCTCATACTAAAAACATTTCTCATATGATCACCTCTATATATATATCGAGAGAGAGAGAGTGGTGATCATATGAGAAATGCTGTCAGTATAAGAAATGAGAATGAACAATAAACTAAATTTAAGATAAAATGAACAGAATTTAAGATAAAAGTGAACAATTTTTTCGATAAAATTATAACTAAAAATACAATGAAGGAAATCAAAGTTAAGATTGAAGAATATTTAAGATAAAATGAAAACAAGTTTTAATGCATGATTTTAATGTTAAAATGAAGATTTTTGAAATGCAAGATTTTGATATTAAAAATGTACTCCCTCCGTCCCATTATATTAGGCACACTTTCCTTTTCGGTTTGTCCCGTTTATTAGACACATTTCCATTTTTGGCAAAAAATTAACAACACTTAATCTCAATTAGTTAAAGTGAAAATTACATTTTCACCCTCATTTTTTCCCTAATTACAACAATACCCTTCCCCATTCTCTCAAACCCTATCTCGTCGATTCATTTGTTCACCCTCATCATTCTTGCGCCGCATCTGAATCGATCTCTCTTCTCCCTCTCGCTCAAACCCTAAACCGGCCGCTGCTCCGCCGCCCTCCTCCCAGATGTTCTAACTCATCCGCCCCTCTCCTCTCTCAAACCCTAAACCTGTCGATCACCCTCATCACTCATTTGCGCCGCACTGTTGTCGATCTCTCTTCTCCCTCTCTCTCAAACCCTAAACCGGCCGAACCTCCGCCGCATCTGTTGTCGATCTCTCTTCTCCCTCTCTCTCAAACCCTAAACTGGCCGAACCTCCGCCGCCCTCCTCCCTGATGCTCTAAATCGTCCGCCCCTCTCCTATCTCAAACCCTAATCTCGTCGATTTCTCTCTTCTCCCTCCTGCGCCGCGATGATGACACCCGTGAACCCTAGCCCTTCTATCCAGCGTGCTGGCGGCGACCCCGACGGTGGGGTTGTTGCCGCCGCTGTCGTGACGGTTCAGCGTGCAGGCGACCGTGAGACGCGGCCAGGCGACAGCTCCGGTGAAGGTCTCGTTGCCGCCGCAGACTCCGTCGCTTGGTGGGATGACAGTGATGACATTGGAGGGCCGGTGCTGAGCGGATTCACTGAGGAATCGGATTTGACTTGCCCTTCCTTTTTAAAAATTGTTTGTCAATAGCAATTTAATTTTCTTTTTTTATTGCTTAATTAAGTGTTTAGTGGAGTGTTTAAAAAGGTCCTTGGTTATAGTGCCATTTCCCTCCGTGCCTAATATAACGGGACGGAGGGAGTAGTATATTGATGTTAAAATGTAGTATTCTCAAATTGTGGTGTAATTCTTTTTTTTTTTTTTTTTGTCAATCTCATTACAGGATATTTGTTTACAGGTTATGTCATACTATATACACACCCAACATGAACATACAACATTGTATAAAGAACATAGAAATGAAGGAATAGAGATGTTTTGTTGTTTCTTACCTCAGAAGGAAATGATTGAATTTGAACTTCCTCATACCCGAAGGACTCTCGCTCCATTGATATTGTCTTTACTGATTCCAAGAGGGATCTGCTGCAGTAATTTAAGTTGATTGTTTGAAGGTTTGGTATTTCTGCAAATTCCACCGGGATATCCTCCATCTTCATGTTTACAAGATGCAGGTGCTCAAGACATGGAAAACCGCCATCATCTGCTGCCCAAGTCTTCATCTCACACCCATCAATCAACAAGAACTTTAGTCGACAAAATTCATCAGCATTCAGATTCCACACCGGGCCTTCAGCAGCACGAGTTTGCAGCTTCAGAACTTCAAGATTTGGCAATAAACCAACTACAGACATATATTCCCAAGGAATACGACAGTTACTCAAGCTCAATTTCTTAAGTGAACTTGGTAAGACAAAGTTCTCCCAAGTCCCTCTAAATGAAAGAATTAGTGACTCCAATTTCTTAAGGGAGGCAAGATTGCTGAGACAAGAATATTCAATTGCATCGTAATGAATGCCCAGTTTCTTTACATTTGGGATCCTCTTAAGTTCGTGCACCCTGAATATAAAATCCTTGACTGTCGAAAGAGTCTGTAGATATTCAAGAACTATGATGCTCCCACTCTTCCCTTTGTCTGGGGAGTGTGGCAGAGTAATTCTACGCATCTTCAAATGTCTGAGTTGCGGCATTCTCCAGATTTCAGATGGCAATGAGACCAGCGCTTGTGGGACAACTAGAGTTTGTAGATTCCACAGCAGAGATATCCTTGATGATACAGCTTGTTCCTCCCAGTGAATGCTGCAACTAATATACCTTAAGTTAAACTGGTGAAGAATCTCCTGCATGGAATAAAAATCAACCACATCCAGTATCCTCACTAAATTAAGCCGCCTATGAGCAAAGCGCCTTCTTGACACCCATCTGGAGTAGCTGAAGAAAGAGCGATTGCGTGTCGGTGATCCCAAGGCGTTGTACTCCTCCCCATTTGCTATGCTTGTGCTTGTATGAATACTCAGACGGCGCTCACTTTCAATAAGAGATGAAATAGAGTCAGAGGGGCCATCAAATATAGGAATGCAGAGATGAAACTTCTCTGTGCCAACTTCTTTGGTGCAGAGATCCCTTATTAGATCATGAATGCTACAAGTCTTTACTTTTCCAATGAGCCGTCGCGTCTTCACCACAACAAGATTCCTATTTAAAAGATCATCCAGATAACCTTCAGCGACTTCTTCTAAGGTTCTACCCGTGGCTGGCTTGATAAACCCCTCAGCAACCCACAACCTGATAAGTCTTGACGCGTGGATTTCAACATTTTTGGGAAAAACGACAAGATATAGGAAACATGGCTTCAAATATACTGGAAGTTGAGTGTAACTCAATCTCAATATTCCCATACACTGCTCAACATTTTCATCATTTGCAGCAGAAGCCACATTTTGTTCAACATACTCCCAGAAAGCTTTTGTTTTTGGTGAGTTTGCAAGAAGCCTACCAATCACAACAAGAGCTAAAGGAAGTCCTCCGCATTTTCTAGCTATGCTTTTCCCAATATCCTCAAGTTGATTGGGAAAGCATTCTTTTCCAAACACACCAAGCATTAGAGCCAAACTATTCTCATCGTTTAGAAGGCCTAATTTATAAGGTTCACTAGATCTCATGTCTTTTGCCAAGTCCAATATTCTCGTAGTTACCAAGATTCGACTTCCATTGCTGTTATTTAGCAAGAACGGCCTCAACATGTCCCAAACTTGAATATCCCACATATCATCCAGCACTACAAAATACCTTCTCCCAAATAATTCTTTGTACAGAACTTCTCCCAATCGATCAACATCCAACCCATTTACTTTAATATTACTATTGATCTGTTGTAAAAGTGCTACAATAATATCCCCCAAATTATACTCTGGAGATACACTAACCCAAGCACGAAACATAAAGCGGTCAACAACCCAAGCATCTTTGTATATATGAGTGGCAAGAGTAGTCTTACCTACACCGCCCATTCCAACAACATGGGTGATTTGAAGATCAGACTCCTCAGCAGCAAGACGCATCCTCATTTGACTCAAGTGCTCATCAAATCCTATCATCGTCATATTATTATTACTGCCACCGAGAATAGAACTTGATGACCACGCTGCTGCCGAGGTATCTTCCACGCCTTTCTGAGTTCTTATCTTGTCCGCCTCTTCTTTTATGGAAACAAAATCTTCGATTAATTTGAGTATACTTGGAAAAGAACCTGCGGAGCTCTCATCGGTTTCGAAATTCGCCTGAATCTGCTTCACCACATAGGATTCAATTACATCCTCCGCTTCGTAAGCCGCACCGGCAATCCGCGTCTCTAGATGTTTAGTTTCATGATTGGTGTTGGAGAATTTCTCAAGAAAATCGATCAAGTCAGAAACTAGTTGTTGCAGAAGCTCAATTTGTTGTGTGGGTATGAGAAAGTGATGGGAAGGAGGAGGGTGAAGGAGCTGGTTTATGATTTGAGAGAGGGAGATCAGAGCAGCATAAGCAGCTGCCATCTCTCACCCAAACTATGAATCTTGGAATGGGCACTCTAAAATTTTCAAGAACAAGAAAGAGAAAAATGAGATAATCTGGAATGTAGATAGCACTCTATTGGATGAAAATTGTGGAGAAGTGAAAAGAAAAAATGGGCTTATCCTATACATGTGGTCAGATAAGAATGAAATATTAACAAAATAAAAGACAAAAAGAAACACGAGAAAAATATATATATATATATATATATATATATATATGCTGCATTTATTTCTTCTTGCATATGCTGCTGACTTTATGAGATATTTTCATAATTTTCTCTCCTTCAACTGGTTGGAATTTAAACAAAAATGCCACACTGCTTTTGGAGTTTAATATTTGGTGATTCTAAACACAATCACTATTTTTTTTCCTTACAACCTCTTCTAAAAATTATTTTATGATATTTCAATTTTATCCTTATAACCCTTTTAAATATATAGCCTTGCAAAATAAAATTTAATTAATTCTAAGCATAGCCACTTATTAATTCATAAATATAACCCCTCAAATATATATATATATATATATATATATAGAGAGAGAGAGAGAGAAGAGATCATGTAAAAAAAAACCTCTTGTGAGAAAAAAGAATGAATCTTATCCATTAGATCTAAATAAATCAATAGTTGATATGCAATCAAGCAACAACTAAAACACAATCGAGCAATTGCTTGATTCTGTTTTTGTTGTTGCTTGATTATTATGTTGCTTGATTGTGATTCACTTGTTGCTTGATTTTATATCAACCATTGATTTATCTAAATCTAACGGATATGATTCATTCTTTTTCCTCACATGGGACTTTTTCTTACCTGATCCGCTCCCTATATATATATATATATATATATATATAGGGGAGTGATCATATGAGAACTCCCCTTACCATGTGAAAATAAGAACTAATCTCGGCCATCCAATTGGTGATCCAACGCTCAATGCTAAATAAATCCCGTCTGCATTATAGTGTAGTGAAACATTCATTAAAGGATAATTTTGTAATATTTCTTCTCTCTCCTCTAAAATCATCCTAAATCTTTAAATGATCATATCTCTTTCGATTTAGATTATTTTTTAATGTATCATATATCAAATTAAAGGTAATTTAATTATCTTTCAAACGAAATCTCTATTGCACATGTTTCAATTTAAAAATTATCGCAAAAAATAAAAATTAGTGATTATATGCATAATTCTCGTAATAGTACACGAATTCTTATATAATGAATGGAGTTGTACAATATAATGCATGAAGTTATACTATATAATGCAGAATATGATAGATAAAAAAAATTAAAATTCATTATCTTTGCATACTGTAGATAATATCATAGTTGTTATAAAAGTTGATCGTATATTACTTGTTTTTAATTATGTATTTTTTCGTTATATTATATAAATGTATATTACTATATTATATAATGCATGTTTGTTAGGTATATAATAAATGTTTGCTAGGTATATAATGCATGTCGAGGTCAATATAATGCATGAAGTTATATAATGAATACAATAGCACAATATAATGCTTGAAATTATAGTATATAATGTAAAATATGATAGATAAAATGCAACATGTTTTTTCAGCGAAATCATCATTCATAATCATATTTGCACTTGTTATGTATTATATAGTAATAACATATGCATTATAATGAAAGTAATATAATTTTCTCTAAAATAAAAGTAATATCATGTATAACATTCATTATTCTCATAACAGTACACGAATTCTTATATAATGAATGCAGTTGCACAATATAATGCATGAAGTTATTGTATATAATGCAAAATATGATAGATAAAATGCAACATGTTTATTTCAGCGAAATCATCATTATATTTGCACTTGTTATTATATAGTAATAACATATGCATTATAATGAAGGTAATATAATTTTTCTCTAAAATAAAAGTAATATTATATATAATAGAGGAAGTAATGTCGTATAATGATAGTAATATTGTTCTAAAATAAGAGTAATATCATATTATAATGCAGGAAGATGTTTGTTAGGTATATAATGAATGTTAGGTATATAATGCATGTTTCTTATGCATATAATGCATGTTTGTTAGATATATAATGCATGTCAAGATATAATATGCAAACAGAATCTTAAATAAGTACAAAATGACAAAAATACCCTATAATGCAGGTTTTTTGAGATAAAATGCCCAAAAATTTTAATAAAATCCTGAGCGTTCATTCATCAAAATCAATGGCGATGATTGGTTCTTATTTCTTATGGTAAGAGTAGTTCTCACTGGATCGCATATGTATATATATATATATATATATATATATATATATATATATA
>JAPKLW010001522.1:72733-90101 GCA_026898455.1 Plectranthus barbatus | reverse complement strand
GGGATGAGAAAACTCTTAACGTGAGAAAATGAGAAAGATGCTTGATTGCATTTACGACATTGCTTGATTGCATTCAGGTCGTTGCTTGATTGCAATGTTGCTTGATTGTGCTTAAGTTGTTGCTTCATTCCGTTTTAGTTGTTGCTTGATTCAATATCAACCATGGATTTTTTTAGATCTGATGGATATAATTCATTCTTTTTTCTCACAGGGAGATTTTTTTTTACATGATCCCTCCTCTATATATATATATATATATATATATATATATATAGAGAGAGAGAGAGAGAGAGAGGTGATCATATGTTACCCACCTCCCAAATGTTATATGATACCAAATCCTAGTCTTCAATTTATACGATTATGCGGCCAAGATTAAATTATAAAATATGGATTTTTAATGCATATTTCCTTTTTAATCAGTTAGTAAGGGTGTATTAGTAATTTTTAATCCTAACTTTTCTACTCTGCGCATTACTCTTCATTCTCAGAATCAACGCATTCGTCCTCAACATATTTACCTTCTTAATGGCAATGGTGCCGGACATTTAGAAGCTCACTCTGCTATATTTTTTTTACGCTGTTGTGAGTGCGCATGTTCACATTTTTTTTTTCAAATTTTCTGTACTAATTAAAAGGAAGAATATTCAACTCCCAATGTCCAAAATGCTCTTCAATCTTGGCTGCCATGCTTTGGACTTTGATGATGTGGCAGAGTTTACTTGTACGTAATTTCTTGACCTCTGCTTTTCTTGAACCAAAATTTACTTCCATAAATCCATGAATTTTTTTTTTCAGAATCTAAATAATAAGTAAATAGCAGTTATTCATGGAAGTTTTTCGCTACATCTTTTACTTTGAATTACAGTTTTTAACGATGTAGATGTTACATTATTTATATGATAGTTGATACATTATTTGTTCTTTATCTACTACATTACCTCTTATAGTGTGTTTTATTTTATTTTTTAAATATGACTCCAGGTTTTGGTATATTATTTAAATTGTAAACAAATAATGCAACATATTATGTAGATAATGTGACATTTACTTTAATAATGTTCTAATTTGTCTATTATTCCGCACACATCATGTACTTATACCAAGGACCATATGAGCTGAGAAGAAAATACGCAACACAATCTATAATGTACCATTCAATGGATAGATAATGTACGAATAGTACCACCGATGATGTATCATTAAGAACATAATAATGATAACAATATTTTTAAATATATCATTACATTATCCTTTGTATTATGTTACATTATTTAGTTTGAACTATTACATTATTTAGTTTTATTACGAATATATTATTCCAAATATATGTAATATGGGGATTTCGTTTGAAAGATAATTAAATTATCTTTAATTTGATATATAATACGTGAAAAAATAATTTGAATTGAGTGAGTTATGATTATTTAAAGTTTTATAGAAATTTAGTGGAGAGAGAAATTCAATTTTGGTATATGCGCACCATATTTGACGTAATTAGAATTCTGGGTATTAAAATTACTTTTATACCCAATAAAGTAGCAAGTTTCATTACATAATGCACCAAAAAAATTTCATTTTTAAATTAAATCTAAATCGTCCAGATTCAAATCTGATGGTTGGATTTTGGTCTTATATAACTTATGGAGAATAGGTAACCATATAATGCAACCATATATATATATAGGGGTGCGTTCAAGGCTGAACAAGTGTCCAGAATTAACAGAGACCAAAATCCAGCCTTGATTTCAAATTTTAACGTCCAAGATTTTCTGATGATATTTATCATTGCCGATTGTTTATTCTATCATCAAAAGGGTAAATTAGTCCTAAATTGTATAAAATTGAAATCAATTAAAATATGCTTGTTGATATTCCGGGAGCAGTTACCTAAAGATATCTCACGATCTCTTCCCATAATTATCTATTTACTTTAATTAATGAATATCATTTAATTCCTACCATCTACCAATTTCTTCATTTTCACAACAGAGAGAGGAAGTGAAGGAGAAAGAGTCGGCCTGACGAAACTGAACTGAGAAAACTCGTATGTTTTTTTACTCCGACCACTTCATTTACTGTAATATTATGCTTTCCACATATCATTGTTCATTTTTTTGTATATCAATACATTGAAGCACTTGACCATTTATTGAAAAAAAAAATCGAGGTTTTTTTTCAAGGTTTACAAACAAAGCTTGTAAAAAATTTCAAGCAAACATGGCTCCGAAGAAAAAGAAGACGACGGAGGCTTGGAGTTCAGGTTAGTTAGTTTGATTTTTTTTGTTTATGCCGTATTTTTTATATATATATAAAAAAATTGATTAAGATATGCGCGGGATTGCTATATTTAAATACAACAACATTGTACTTAGGGTTTATTGTCATTGTTTGTGTGTATAGCGATTGTTATTTGTTTCGAATTTTCAATATTGCCTGAATGTCGACTTCTCTCAGGTTAAGTTGCTATTTAATTGTTTTTTTTTTGGTTAAAAATTTAACCAGATTTGTTAGCATATATCTTAAATTTTAAATAATTCATACTGAGTTTTATGTATTTCGAAAGGAATTAATGATTAATATAAAAGAAGAGCACTTTTTTGTCATTGTTTAGATTAATTGATATCTATTGCTAAGTAATAGCATGCCATTGTTTAACAAAATGACTTAATAAAAAATAATTACCTTTTCAATTGTTTTTTATTATGTCATTTGGTTTATCATATTATGTTATTGTTCAACTTTTAATATGTCATTAATATATGAAACATTGAAATGAACTTTTGTCATCATAAAGTTTATGGTGTATCTTGTAATTTCTAATCCAATGAACTTATAGTAGAAGTAAAATGATTTAAGCATAGAAAAACATTGAAATGCTTTCTGGATTCTATTTAATGCTTAAATCTGTATAAAAAGGTTTATATCCTGTCTCATTTTATATGTAACCAACTATCATAGTTATTACCGATTAAATTTTGGGTTCTTACGAGGTTCCGAATTACAAAGTTGGAAGATATTGACTAAACTGAAAGGCATTTAAAATTTTATCATTGTTCTGTCATTATTAATATATATCATTTTCTAAATAATATCATGTCATTACACAATGAGAACATAGCATGTTATTCTTTTGTCATTTTTTCATATAGTATTTGTCATTATACTGCTTCTTTAAAATAATATTATGTTTCTTTGTCCTTTAAATTATACTTTTGGATTTCATTTGTTAATTTTTTTATTCTTAAGAGTTCAGAACCAAGCAGAAAATATTAAAAATATGGTGCAAGAACTAAACGTGCTCGACCAATAGAGGATGATGATGCATTCACTGAACAACCACCTCAGCTTCCAAAAAAATAAAAACCCTGAACCTAGACCTAAGAAAGAAAAAATAAATACAAATAGGGAGTTGTTCGCTAAAAGGAGTCCAGAGGTGCTCGTAAACATAATGAAAACATTTAATGAGAAACAAGTGATTGCAGTTAATGAAATGGGTTTTGGGAGTGTTTCATTGATAGGAATAGATGAGGTCCCCACTTGACTTGCAATCTGGATTTTGGGCAATTTTGAGGCAGTTTCGTGTAGCATTGTCCTTGAACCAAATAAAAAATTACATATTGGTGTCGAGGATGTCTATTTAACTTTAGGTCTACCGATAGGAAAGGTAATGATGAAGCGTAAAACAAGGCAAGAGAATGTTGCCTTAATCGATGACTTAGCTAAGAGAATAGGAAAGAACCAATATATGTTGTTGCCATCAGATATTCAAAATCAGATGATGAGTGATGTAGAGGGTGGGGATACATTCAAAAGATGTTTTCTTATACTAGTGGAAATTTATCTCATTGAAACACCAGCAGACGGATATGTAAAGCCAAAAATTTTGGATTACATTATGGACCTGTCTGAAATTTCTAATGTGAATTGGTGTGCATACTTTTTATCCATTTTGGTTCAAACACACAATGCACGGAGCTCAAGCAAAAAGACTGTGTACACGGGGCCTATGGTTTTTCTGATGGTAAGTCATTATGCAACCCATATGTATTAGCATTATTTATCTGTTTGTATATCATTGTAGACTTAAATTTTCCTCATATTATCATTGATGATGATTATTTATCTAAACACATAATGATTATTAAAATAATCCAAATTTATTTTTATATGCAGGCATTCTACGTTGATAGAGTAGTGCATTGTGTTAGGCCAATCGAGCGTAGTTTTCCGACAATTAGGGGCTGGACAGGTAGTTTACTGAGGGAAAGACAAGAGGATGAGATAAAACTTAAATAATTTGGGAAGGGTCACGTAGAAGATAGGCTTGACATTACTGGCATAAACTTAGAGGATATGTTAATGTTGAAAATAAACATTTGGAGCAGGGAGATTGCTGAGGGCGGGGTATAGGGTACATCAGATACAGTTGACAAAACTGATAAGTTTTTCAAGGCTTGCGGGGAGATGACAACTAGCATGATAAAGGTTTTAAGGTTAATGAAGCATACTCAATTGTTTGTCAAGCAAACAAAATGCTTCACTATTCCTTTAGACTTTGCCAAAGGTTTATTTGGAGTTGGAAAGTTGTCCTATGAGAAAAAAGAAGATGCAGTTGCTACTTTAGTTACAGAAATGACAGAAAAGGGAATTCCAAATGATGGTTGGGTAGAAATAATTGAGAGGATGTATGATGCCGTGGGAGAGAGAGTGGAAATTACTACCGAGGACAGGTATCCAAGTTTTTCTTTCGGAATTACACAACAAAGCTTAAGCAACGATGATGTTCCAGTTAGTTATATATTTTAATTTGATTTCAAAAGTATTTAAAATAAATTTTTTATTAATAAGAAGTAATCTGCACACACTAACATTTTTAATACAGGAATCATCCACAAGGGTTGAAACCGCACAGCTACAGGATACCACTGTTAGTGGAGTGCCAATGAACATTGACAAAGTAAGATTCTGTCATTAAATATTTCAAATTATTTAATACTGTTTGTTTTGTTTTTCATTAAATAATTAACTAAGAGTTTCTGATTGTTTTTTTTTTTTGAAAAAATAGACAATACTAGATATTGCAAACGATGTTGAAGCAGAGAATAAAGAGATCGAGCCCGAAGGTGTAGAACACAACACATCATAAAGAACAGAGGTAAAAAATAAAAAAAATAATATAACAACACTCCCTCACAATTTACACTTATTTGTATCATTTATATAAAACTTTTTTGAAATGAAATGCTACGGTCTGAGATCGAGGCCATAGTTTGCTCTGCAGTAGAGGTATTTCAATGATAAGTTTTTATTTTATTTAATTCAATTTGAAAAATGTTTTCGTAAAAATACGAGAACACATTCACATTTCAATCCAGACATATATTTATGATGAGGCTTATATATAGTGTCACGCCCAGATTTAATAATATGACAATATTCAAAGAAATGAGGCACATCGGGTACGAGACTTGCACTTGGGATATCAAGTAACAAAAATAGTTCAAGCAAATAAGAGAGAATCATCACACTTGTCCCAAGTTAAGCAAAAGATATAAGAGGTGTGCCTCCTCAAGAAGGGATCGTAGCTTCTTGAATGGATCGAATATCAGAGTTTTAACAGAATTAATGTTAACAAAAGTCTAATCAAAAGACATTGAGTTTAGCAGCGGAAAGTTATCAAGGAAGTATGTATATGAAGATACACACTTCCGCATCTAACTATTACAAAAAGAATCTTCAACTCCACTCCTCTGCTACCTCGTACTCTTGCTCCAAAAGCTTCTTTTAACCTGCGCATTTTAGAAATAATGCGAGGGGCTAAGTACAAATTGTACTTAGTGAACACATGCCCGAAAACATACATACTTATAAGTTTGTCATGCCTTTGTAAACGGGTCGCACATGGGGTTTTAAGTTTGAAATCCTCCCATTGCACCAAAACATTTCATGAATGAGCATGTTCCTTTTTACTAGTTAAACTATCTGCAAATGATTATGTGACTGGGAGGTGGCCACCTACCACAGTCACGATGCTAGTCCGAGTAGGGCATGACCCCTAGCATGTCAGCATCATAGTGCACTAACCCGAGGTATCTCTTTCACTACCTGGGTACGATCGATAAGACTCACAATACGCGGAGTCAACATCCACGTTGAATACGTTTGATGTTCTTCTCTGAGTGGGGTTCCCCCACAGAGAGGACAGATAGCAAACACAAAACAGTAGGCAATGACAAAGCAATTTAAAACAAAACATTTTATTTCATGCTTGATATGCTTTGAAAAGAAAACATTATTTTCATGTATTTAATTTGGCCCACTATATAGGGGTAAAAGAAAGCCCACCTTGAGTAGGTGCGGTTATGCAATTGGTTGATCTAGATATCGATCTTCTCCTTCCCTTTCCCTATCACATAAGGGTTACGAGTAAATCCTCAAGGAATAATAGATTTATTTAAAATCCAACTCATCAAATAGTTCTAGACTCTTAATCGATCTTGGACTTCTCACGTTTGAGCCATCGGATAAGGATATAGAAGAATGACTTGGCAATTTATTTTGACGAACTAGGTAGCCAAACGTTACATCAATAGCTCGTGATTCAATATCGAGCATTAATTCGAGAAGCATGAATAATAGTTCGATTTGATTGATCAAAACAAATGACTTCGTCAAGTGACTATGCACTTTCAAGAGTTTAAGATTGAAAGATGTTTCACATTCATTATGAATCATCGTACATTGCTTGAGAGTATAAGAACTCACCAAGTTATTTCAACGAAATAATCGAAGAGGCTCTTGATCTTAGATAAAGATCGAATTTAGATTTCAAAGGTTGAGGTTAAACAAGTTTGGTTTAACAATAAGCTTCAAAGGAAGTTCGAGTTACAAGAGTTTGGTCAAGTAAATCAATTGATTTGAATTGAAAGGATTCTTAGAGAAGTTATGGAAGATAACATCTCATTGTCGATTGATACAAGGAATATCGATCGAAATTGGAATTCAATTAATTGAAGGAGGAAATTTAGAATTTAGATATTGTTGTATAATTCAATCAATCGAAAGGATATCAAAGGATATGAACGATAAGTTGAATCGATTGAAGAATGAAAGTTAAGGATTCCAAGTTATGCGTCTGTGTCCATCGACATAGGTGGTGTCGATCGACATAGATGCTGGACAAACATATGTGTGTCGACCGAAGCATGTGTCGACCGGTTTGGTTTGTGTCGGTCGACATGAAGAAATATCGACCGAATTCATGTGTGTGTCGACCGACACCAAGTGTGTCGATCGAAATCATGAGTGTGTCGATCAAAATGGCTTGTTATGTCAAGAATGTCGATCGAAATGAGGTGTGTCGAACGATACAGGGGTTGACAACAAAATATTAAGGAATAACATCTGTGTCGATCAACACAAATTGTGTCGATCGAAATTTTAGCTTCATTTCGGTCGACACAAATTGCATCGATCGAAATTGTGGCTCTATTTTGGTCGACACAATCTGTGTCGGTCGAAACAGAGGCTCGAAGCCTTCGGCAGAATTTTTGTGTTTTGGCTCAAACGGTTATCCGGACTCGTCCAATCGATTTCTAACAACACCAAATAGTTCCTAAATATATATAATGAGTCTAGACATGATTCAAACTATCAAAACATGTTGGAATCGAGATTTAACCATAATATTACAATATGGGACAATATACCAAAAATACTCCGAAATCCACACAACTCGATTCCTACGACAATATATCGTCTCTAGGCTCATGATGTAACATGCTAAACATGCATACGTACTCATAAACTCAATATCAAGCCTAGATCATAACATTTATCAACTAGGGCAAGAATCATAACATGCTTAAATCGATAAAATAGCTAGAGAGAGGTTCGATCTATACCTCTAGGACGTTCTTTGAGCTTCGTGAGCTTGATCAACCTTCGATTCCTTGATTTCTTACTTCAAAACAAAAGGAAATGGAAATCTAAGGTTGGAAAGGGAAAGGAAACGAAGAGAGGGTTCCGAAAAGGTATAGTTTTACCTTGAAAACACCTCGCCGGAGCTTCGTCGGAGCTCGCCGGAGTTGGTCGCGGGAATCTCGCCGGAAATCTCTTGGTAAATTTTGAGAGAGAGTGAAAAGTGTTAACTTATGAATGAAGCCTTCTATTTATAGAAGGGAGGCGAGGGTAATTTCGGAATTACCGAAAGTCAAAAAGGTTAAAGTGGTTGTCATTCGCTTGTCACATCGGTCACTTTAACATCACTTCACGTCAACTCCACATCTCCTCGCGTCATTGCACGGGAGACCATAATATTTCGTTTACTCCCAAATATTTATCGATCGATATTATCTCGATACGAAAATGTCGGGTTATCGAATAAATTATCGAGACTAATTATTAATATAATATTTAATTACTCTCCTTGAAATAAGATTGTCAAATAAATAAATGCCCAAAAAGATGAATTTCCAATTCAAATCGATCGCAAGGCTTCGAATTAAATTCGATGACAAAATATAGATGTCGGAAACTCGATAAATACATTAAAATTTTCGTGGGGCGTTACATCCTCCCCCACTCAAAAAAATTTCGTCCCGAAATTTCGCAAATTACGAGAACAGCTCGGGATACTTTTCCTTCATCTTGTCTTCAAGTTCCCACGTTGCTTCTTCAGTGCCATGGTGCTTCCAAAGAACTTTGACAAGGTTGATCTTCTTGTTGCGGAGCTCTTGGGTTTTGAAATCCATGATTGCTTCTGGTCCTTCTTCATAAGTTAGATCGGGCTGGAGCTGAACTTCATCTTGATGAATAACGTGTCTGGGATCGTAGACATACTTCCACAATTGCGACACGTGAAAGACATTATGAACATTTCCGAAACTCGGTGGCAAAGCCAAACGATATGCTACGGCTCCAATTGTCTCTAGAATCTCGTAAGGACCAATGTATCGAGGTCTAAGCTTACCTCTAGCTCCAAAACGAATAATTCCCTTAGAGGGCGATATCTTCAAAAATACTTTATCTCCGACTTCAAAAGTCAACTCAGTTCGTCTCTTGTCAGCATAAGACTTATGTCGATCTTGAGCTTCTTTGATTCTAGCACGGATCTGTCGGACGATTTCTATTATCTCAGCGACTGAGTCAGGTCCTAAATCCTTCCGTTCTCCGACTTCATCCCAATACAAGGGAGATCTGCACTTTCTTCCATAAAGTGCTTCGTATGGGGCCATTCCAATGGTGGCTTGAAAGCTGTTGTTGTATGCAAATTCGATCAATGGTAGAACGGCTTCCCATTTCACCCCTCGGTCTAGAACGACTGTTCTGAGCATATCCTCTAGGGTCTGAATGGTTCTCTCAGTTTGACCATCAGTTTGAGGGTGAAAGGCAGTGCTGAAGTTCAATCGAGTTCCGAGCTCTTTCTGCAAGCTAGTCCAAAATCGTGAAGTGAATTTCGCATCTCTGTCAGATGTGATCGTGGTTGGCACTCCATGCAGTCGTATGATCTCCTTGACATAAAGCTTGGCCAACTTATCTGATCCATACGTAATCTGGATTGGCAGAAAATGTGTGCTCTTGGTTAGGCGGTCCACAATTACCCAAATGGCAGTGTTTCCTCTCTGGGACTTGGGTAGACCGGTTACAAAATCCATTGCTATTGCATCCCATTTCCATTCAGGAATATCAAGAGGTTGTAACTTTCCATACGGCCTTTGATGCAATGCTTTTACTTGTTGACATGCCAAACATCGTTCTACAAACAGGGCTATGTCTCGCTTCATGCCTTCCCACCAAAATTTAGACTTCAAGTCTTGGTACATCTTTGTACTTCCAGGGTGAGCGGTGTACGGCGTTTCGTGTGCTTCTCTCATGATTTCTTCTTTCAAATTATCAACCTTTGGCACACATAATCTTCCGTCGTACGTTATGGCATTATCGGAAGCTTCTTGAAAGTTTGTGGCTTTCTTCTCACGAATCTGAAGTCGTATCTTCTCCAAACCTTCGTCTATTCTCTGCGCTTCCAAAATTTTCGTCCTTAAGTCAGGACTTGCCAATAAGGCTGCTATTCTTGTACTCACCGTCTCTGGTGGTGGAACTAATTCGAGATTCAACTTTTCTAAATCCTTGATCAATTCGTCCCTTTGTGTTATCATAACACAAGCTTTGGCTGGAGACTTTCTGCTCAACGCATCAGCTACTGAATTAGCTTTTCATGGATGATAATTAATGATCAAGTCATAGTCCTTCACTAGTTCTAACCATCTTCTTTGCCTCATATTCAGATCTTTTTGCTCAAAGAAGTATTTGAGGCTCTTGTGGTCAGTGAAGATTGCACATCTAGCTCCATAGAGATGGTGTCTCCAAATCTTCAGTGCATGCACAATGGCTGCTAGTTCTAGGTCATGGGTTGGGTAGTTCAATTCATGCGTCCTCAATTGACGTGATGCATATGCAATCACTTTGCCTTCTTGCATCAATACACAACCTAGACCATTTCTGGAGGCATCAGTATACAGCTCATAATCTTTATCTGCTTCTGGTACTGCCAAGACTGGGGCAGTGGTTAAGAGTTCTTTCAAGCGTTGGAAACTCGCTTCGCACTCTTCAGTCCAGGTATACTTAATTCCTTTCCTCAGAAGTTGCGTCATTGGTCTGGCAATTTTAGAAAATCCCTCAATAAATCTGCAATAATATCCTGCCAGTCCAAGAAAACTTCGAACTTCGTTCGGGTTTTTAGGAGCTTCCCACTCCTTCACAGCTTGTATCTTAGCTGGATCCACTTTAATTCCTTCAGCAGATACTATGTGTCCTAGGAACATTACTTCCTTTAACCAAAATTCACATTTGCTGAATTTGGAGTACAGTCTCTCCTTTCGCAGGGTTCTCAAGACTGTTCTCAGATGTTCTCAATGTTCTTCTTCACTCTTCGAGTAGACAAGGATGTCATCTATGAAGACTAGAACAAAATTATCTAGATATGGATGAAACACACGATTCATAAGATCCATGAATACTGCTGGTGCGTTTGTCAATCCAAAAGGCATCACTACAAACTCATAGTGGCCATATCTTGTTCTGAATGCGGTCTTGGGAATATCCGTTGAACGGATCTTAAGCTGGTGATATCCGGACCTAAGGTCAATCTTTGAAAAGACCTTTGCTCCCTTAAGTTGATCGAAGAGGTCGTCTATCCTTGGGAGTGGATACTTATTCTTCAAAGTGAGTTTGTTCAGCTCGCGGTAATCAATGCACATACGCATAGATCCATCTTTCTTCTTCACAAAAAGAACAGGCGCTCCCCAAGGCGATGCACTGGGCTGGATGAATCCCAAATCTAGCAATTCTTGCAATTGCATCTTCAACTCTTGTAGTTCCTTGGGGGCCATTCTATACGGAGCTTTTGAGATAGGAGCTGCACCTGGTTCAAGGTCAATAACAAATTCTAGTTGCCTATCTGGCGACAATCCAGGTAGCTCATCGGGAAAAACATCTTCGAATTCCCTTATGATATCTACATCCTTGACAGTAATGTCCTTCTTGGCATCCTCATTGAGATACACAAGGAAAGCTCGACTATCCCTTATACTGGCCAAGCGGTATGCTTGCATGGCCGAAATTAGGGGAATCCTTGTTCCTTTTCGAACTCTATGCAAGTACACTGGTTCTCTCCCAGCTTGTTCAAAAGATACAATCCTGTCCTTGCACTGAATGGTAGCTTGGTTTTCTTCCAACCAGTCCATTCCTAGAATCACGTCCACATCCTTCATTTGTAGGACGTTTAAACCTTTGGCTCTTAATATGCATGTTCCAAAAGAAATTTCTAGGGTTGGGCAGACAAAGTTTGAGAGAGTTGATCCACCGGTCGGAGTAATTACACACAAATCGTTCTTAGTTCTCTCGGTACTAAGCCCTAGGTTCTGGACACAGTCTTCAGATATGAATGAATGCGATGCGCCAGTATCAAAGAGCACAATGATCGGTGACTGGTTTACTAATCCCATACCTGTCAGGTTTCCCTGATCTTCCTTCTCTTTCGGCTGATCAAGAGCGTAGGCTCTTCCTTGACGTGCTGGCTGCTGAGCTGGCTGATGTTGATTCTGCTGCTGCGGTGGTTGCTGTTGCGGTTGCGGTTGCGGAGGCACCTGTTGAATCGGCCTGGCTTGAATAGCACGGTTGCGGTTGTTCTTCGGTTTCGGCTAGCCTTGCAGTGCTCGCAGTTGAGTATTGCCTTGGTTGCCTTGGCGCTGATTCCGGAAATCCTGGCGATTGTTGCCTTGGCGACACTGTGACGAATAGTGTCCCATCTTCCCGCAGTTGTAGCAGTTGGCACGAAGTGCAACGCATTCTCCCGGGTGGTCTCTTCCACAGCGGTTGCAGCGTTTGACAGCAAAGTTTCCTTGGCGGTTGTTCCATTGGTTCTGGAAATTCCTCTGATTATCAGCTGGATTGTTGCGAAAATTTTGGCTGCCCTGCCAGTTTCTCCTCTGCCCAGTTGTCGGGGTCTGTGCAACATCATCCTGCTTTCTCTTCGTTCCTGATCCAGTGGGTTGCTCGGGTTTGTTGGCCAAGAGAGCAGCTCGCAGTCAATTCCTCAATGCTGCTTCGATGTTCAAGGCTCGCTGAAGTGCGTCGGTATAATCTAACCCAGTTAAGCAAGCAAGTGAAGCTTGGATGTCTGTTTTCAATCCGGACATGAATTGAAGCGCCTTCTTCTGCTCGGTGTTCACCGCGTCTGGAGCATACTTCGACAGGCTATTGAACATCCGATCATATTCAGTTACAGACATTTCTCCTTGCACAAGGCGGTGAAATTCTGCTTGTTTCTGGACTCGGTACGTCAGAGGGATGTACTTGGTGTAGAATTCTGCTTTAAATTGATCCCAAGTTAGGGCATCTTCTTGCTCAGGAGTGAGCGTCTGTTGGGAAAATTATCTAAGTTTCCCTTCCCCAGTTGATAGCTTAGATCTTTGATTTGGTGTTTAAGTGTTTTGGTGGATCAAATCCTAAAGTCCAACCAGCGTCAGTGTTGTCTCTAGATAGCTCTAGTTCTCAAAATGTAAAGTCATGTTAGGTCTTTTGAGTTGTAAGTCGTAGCTGATCAAGACTCATGCTGACACTGTTCATCAGCATGAGAATCTCTTACCTGGTGAAGGATTTCACCAGCAGACGACTGACAGACCCATGCTGACACTGTTCATCAGCATGGAGTCAAGAGCTAATGACTGGCTACTGTTCACCAGTTGGAAGGATTTCACCAGCAGGAGGCTGACAAATCCTACCAGCAGAATACGTGTTCTGGCTGACACTATTCACCAGCGGTAAAGCCACCAGTCATGGGAGATTCCAAGAGTTAACATCCAGACAAATTGGTAGACTAAGATTGTGCAAGCGCTAAGTCACCAGCAGAGACTGCCAGCACAAGATCACCAGTATGTTCTACCAGTCGGAGGTTACCAGCAGAATTGAAGATTCGCTCTCCCAGAGTCTTAGAGACAAAAAGAAGATTCGTCTGAGGAATATACTGACAAAGTATGACTTTAAGGGAGGATACCTTAAAGTCTATCAGTTCAAGACACCAGTTGCGATTCCTAGTACTGACGAAGTAATGCCGTTCTGACACAAAGAGGTCTGTGTCAGAAAAAGCAGACACAGGTATGGCGTTTTCCTGAAATTCCTACCTGCCGCCGTCTGAAGTACATCCGAGGACAGAGACCCATTCCGGATGTGTCCAAACGGCTAGAATTTTAAATGAGATCCTGCGTCTATAAATAGGTTGGAATCACCAACATTTAAGACGCTTGCATCCTGAACATTCAATACTCTCCAACTACCGAAAGAACGAACATTCATTGCAAGCAAGCAAGCATCTTTCGAGGCTTTCTTTAAAGCTTTTCCGTGTGTTGATATCTTTCAAACACGAGACTTCAAGCTTCCTGCTTGTAAGTTTAGACCTCACTTGGTGTTCTTTCTCTTTCTGAGGAAGAACATAGCAGCTCCAGAGCCAGCCAGCTCTTGAGTTATTACGGGCAATTTGCCGTAGAGGATTTACGTTCTTGGGAGAACTCAACACCCAACCAGTCAGAGGAGGAGGTTGAAGTGACGTGCTCGCACTCCATCCATCTGACGAGAGTTGAAGAAGGACAAGGACCGGGAGCGGTTGATCCAGTGGACTGGTAGACGGGGCATTTACCAGCTGGAGATAGATCGTAGGAACTTTGTACCGGATTACTCTTATAGTGAATTTCCAGTGAGTCGACTGGAGAGTGGACGTAGATCAGTTGATCGAACCACTATAAAAATCCTTTGCCTTTATCTGCTTTCAGTATTTAAATTTGTATTTGAAACCTAGCACTCAAGTGCTGGTGTATATCTGAAAACTGATAACTGTGCAAACTAGGCTTAAAATATTCTAAGTGTTGAGCTATCAGCTGACCAGTCAGTCAGCCAGTCAGCTGAGCAACCAGCAGGACAGAGTGCAAGTTAGACTTATAAGTTCAATATTTCCGCTGCGTAACGTTATACACTCTGATAAACCGGGACCAACAGCGTCTTCACATAAGTATCCCACCAATGTTCGGCTTCGTCAGTCAGTTGGAACAAAATGCACTGGAACTTCTCTCTGTCAGTGCAATCAAGTATTCGGAAGATCCTTTCCATGGACTTTATCCATGTTTCAGCTTTAGGTGGATCTTCGGTTTCGTCTAGCAGTGGTGGATTCTGTCGGGTAAAGATCTCCCCGATTCTTCTAGGCTCGGCGGGTGGTGGTTGCATCTCCTCGTTATGGTATTCCCAATTTTGTTCATGTTGGGGTCCTTCGCCTTGGTTTGGGTTTAGTCCATCTGGGTTTAATTGAGGTTGGCCTCTTCCACGGCCTCGTCCTCGTCCTCGGCCTCGGCCTCGTCCTCGGCCTCGGCCTCTAGCAGGGGCTTCTCTAGGTGGCATCCTGCAAAGTAAATAGTCGTTAAAAGGGTATTCAGGACCCTAAATACGCACAATGCGTATCGAAAAATCCTTTTAAAGATTGCGATAAGAAACAACAACAATTGACAAATACAATTTAACAAGGAAGGTTATCCCACAATTTAGGGTTAACCATCTTTTAAGGGACAGTATTCCCTATAATATTTGGCATTAGCCCATGTACACATTTCGTCACAAGGATAAGAAAATTTGATACTAAGACGGAAAACATAACAACATGATACATAAATCCGAAATGCCCGGAAAGTGGGCGGTAGCATTTCCATTAGAAATCTTGGGGTTGCCGCGCTTGAAAAATCGGCTTCCCGCTACCAAAGTTACAACGTTCATCTTCTCCCAAGGGAGGCACCCTACTTACGATTACATCAATTCGAATAAGTAGATACGGGTCCAACAAGGTACCCTACAATCATACATCCTACTGTTACAACGGTTAGTTATCACATATATGCATCTAATAGTCCAGGCAAGGCTGGTAATCAATAGTCATCATCCGACGAGTCGAACATCCCGTCGTCGGAGCAGTCAATGATCTCAGGGGAAGTAGGAAGTTCCTCGGGGTCTTCTTCTTCATCAACATTCCCTGGTTCGTCAGCCCATTCTTGCTGCCACTTTTGTGGCCAGTTATCTGCCACCCAATCGAAAGGCATCGGAGCGGCTTCTTCCTGTTGAGGCATTTCAAGGATGACTTCTCCTTGTTCATTTGCTTCTTCTCCCATTTCTTCCTCTTCCACTTCTTCATCTTCTTCCTCCTCGTCTTCGCCTTCCTCTTCTTCTTCTTCGGTGGTTTCGAGCTCTTCATCTGAGTCCTGGTACTGGTCACCCAACCTTTCCTTCATTTCTTTCTTCCACGCGCCCGATAGCTTTCTCTCATAGTCATAGCATTCTTCAGAGTCGTCAGAATTCTTGTCCGAAATGTAGGGATAGTGACTGCTGTCCAATTCTTCATCACTTGGTCCAAGCGATGGATCCTCTTCAGGGTCCTCTTCTGAGTCAGACTCGCCTTCTCCTTCAGATACCGGGATCAGGGTTCGAGAAGATCCCGCTTCGTGATCATGTGCCCGTGGGCTAGGAGGAGGGATTCTGAATGATGCTTTCTGTGCACGGATAAGGGCTATGAATCCTTCTAGATCAGATTCATCAGTAGGGGAGTTATCGAGGAAGTCCGAGTAGTTAGCTTGCGCCCAAGATTGCCAGTGAGGCGGCAACAGTTCCACCAAGCGGCGGAGTCCTTCAGTACGGGTCACTCCATGAGGGTGTGCATCTTCCCAGAACTTGTAGAAGTCGGTGAGAAACCGGTTCAGAGAGTCGCCACGACATATCTTGTAGCTTCGAAAGTAGCTAACACGACGTTCTCCTGAGGCGTTGCGTGGCAGAGGTTTGCGACGAGTGAAGAAAGACTTGGCCATCTGCGAATAGGTAAAGTCATAAGAGTTAATAATTTTTGAAAATAATGATAGGTTGCGCAATTTAAATACTCGTATAGCGATAATAACGCAATTATAAGGGTAATACTTCTATGTTCGGCTACGGCGCATAAGAATCCTATCTTAGTACATGCTTGTTCTAAGTCTCTCGCGAAGGTAAACTAACACATGCTCCCTAAAAGCATCTAAGTTCTCTAATAAGGTCTTTACAATTACAGCATTCGTAATGCATATGGAAAACTTTCATGAAAATGCAACAATTTATGCACTAAAAACCTTTGATAATTAGAATGCAACTATTTATGCATTGGAACTCTCCATGAACTTTGATAAAAGAGATGCAACAATGTATGCATAAAAACTTTCATATTTCAAAAGAAGACTTGCGCTTTAAACTTTAATGCAACAATTTATGCAAGATTCTTTTCTTGATGCGGCGCCGAGTACGAGTGCAGGAGCTGGAGCTGGTAAGGACACTTCCGGCTCATTAACTAGGTGGAGGCCTCGAAACAAGGAGGACCTCGGTTCAGAGTGAAAAGAAAAATTTTCAAACCTGGCTCTGATACCACTTTGTCACGCCCCGATTTAATAATATGACAATATTCAAAGAAATGAGGCACATCGGGTACGAGACTTGCACTTGGGATATCAAGTAACAAAAATAGTTCAAGCAAATAAGAGAGAATCATCACACTTGTCCCAAGTTAAGCAAAAGATATAAGAGGTGTGCCTCCTCAAGAAGGGATCGTAGCTTCTTGAGTGGATCGAATATCAGAGTTTTAACAGAATTAATGTTAATAAAAGTCTAATCAAAAGACATTGAGTTTAGCAGCGGAAAGTTATCAAGGAAGTATGTATATGAAGATACACACTTCCGCATCTAACTATTACAAAAAGAATCTTCAACTCCACTCCTCTGCTACCTCGTACTCTTGCTCCAAAAGCTTCTTTTA
>JAPKLW010001522.1:58406-72333 GCA_026898455.1 Plectranthus barbatus | reverse complement strand
TTTGAGAGAGAGTGAAAAGTGTTAACTTATGAATGAAGCCTTCTATTTATAGAAGGGAGGCGAGGGTAATTTCGGAATTACCAAAAGTCAAAAAGGTTAAAGTGGTTATCATTCGCTTGTCACATCGGTCACTTTAACATCACTTCACGTCAACTCCACATCTCCTCGCGTCATTGCACGGGAGACCGTAATATTTCGTTTACTCCCGAATATTTATCGATCGATATTATCTCGATACGAAAATGTCGGGTTATCGAATAAATTATCGAGACTAATTATTAATATAATATTTAATTACTCTCCTTGAAATAAGATTGTCAAATAAATAAATGCCCAAAAAGATGAATTTCCAATTCAAATCGATCGCAAGACTTCGAATTAAATTCGATGACAAAATATAGATGTCGGAAACTCGATAAATACATTAAAATTTTCGTGGGGCGTTACATATAGTCTGAAGATCGGTTAGAGACGGATAATGTCCAAGCTGAAAGAGCTATTGTGCCACAATTTCCGGTTGAAGTAACAAGAGATGAGCAGACAGAAAAAGCAAAAGATGTATCCAAACTTGCAGATGAAGAATCAAAGGTGTTATTCAGTTATACTAATGACATATAATTTATGTTGCAATGATATAATTTTTTATTTCTTTTTCCAGCAAGGCAGAAAACTAAGAAAGAAAAAAGTTGTTAAGAAAGCAACAAGTCCAGTGCACAAAGGCAAAAAAGAAATTGGGAGTAAGATGACAGTGAGAACAACGACAGAAAAGAAAAAGGGTCGTGCGATGCATGAGCTCACCCTACAATACGAAGACAAAACCAAAAGATGACAGTCTGGACACAAAGGATAAGGAAATGCTATACTGGATTCTGAGGACAAAAAACGTTGAACAGTAAGATCACTTTTATTTTCAAACAGTTGTTCAAGTAATTATATGACTAAGATATAATAGTTTTTTAATTGTTTAATAGGGATGACTCGTCTATGACGATGATATAGTCACGCTAAAAAAATCAGATATTATTACACTAGAGCCAGATTCAATGATTTCAACAGCTGTAATCGATGCTTGGAGCTGCCATTTGTCCACGATTAATAACAGCAGTAAAAGAAAGGCATCATCGAAGGTGTTCGCTTGTGCATCGATCTGTGTAAGTATTATAAAAATAGCTTAAAATTTAGAAAATTAGTTTGCTTTAAGATGAATATTATCAATTGCCTATTTTTTTTTTGGCATACAATAAACATTGTAATTATGCAGTGCAAGACTATTGTGGTTGTTTCTGAAAATACAGCCGAGGACAATGTTTTCGTTGAATTCTCTACAATGATAGATGACTACGTGCAAAAGATCCCTTATTTCAGATGGGAAAATATTGACGTAGTTATTTTTTTATTTTTTTCCATTCTAATTATTATTGATTTTATTTTTTTTGTCACTGAATATCATTACACATGTCATTATTTGTTGAATAATTGCACAACGGGTTTATTTTCCAGTTTTTTAGAATGAGAAGTGGTATATGATTGCTTTTACATTCAAGCCAAAGAAAATTACAGTCATCGATTACAACTATGATGAGGTTGGTGGAAGTGACATGATCGCCAGCAACAAGACATTGCAAACACTGGTACTAATACATAAACTACATTAATTTTTTTAAAAATATATTATAGATATGACAATACAACTTTTAATCTTTTCAACTGTTTAAAAAATGCAGAAGAAATTTTTCCACAGATATCTTTCTGTTCTACGTCTCAACAACATGTGTAAGGGGCTAGACAAAGTAAAACCAAAGAAAATGTCATTGAATACTGAGAATGTGGTGAACAAGCTCGATTGCATAGTCCTGATGATGAGGCACATGCAACTATACAATGGTGAAAAGGAATCTGAATGGTGTGCAGGGTTGCCAAGCGCAGCAAGTTTGTGTACCGATATCTGCATGCTAAATATTGCACCTCACTTCTGTTGTCCACGAATAATAATTGTGCATTGAAGAACGAGCAAAAAATCCTGGAGTACATACAGACCGAGAGAGAGATTACTGAAGTGGATGTCGATAAGTATGTTAACGAGTACGTGAGGATAAATGTTTAGGAGGAGACTGAAGCTGTAGACTTATTTTTTTTTTCTGCTTTTGCGTGGGATATAAGTACGTTATGCATTGTTTAAGTTTTACTTAATTTCATTATGTAGTGAATTGTTTAGTATAATTTATTTGACGAACATAATATATCTCTATTTGGTATTCAATTTTCAGTTTTCAATATTCGTGTACTAACGTATTGATAAAACATAATAAATTTAAACTATGTGTTGTTATAATAATTGAACGATAATTAATGATATGAACAATGATTTAAAAAACACAAACGAATGCTAATATATAATTTCAAAAAAATAACTTCTACATTTAGTTATAATATTGAATTTTAATGCTACAAGCGAATGCGTGTAATGATAAAAATCAATTGAAATTCTTGAATACAATGATGCATATAAAAATTAATGTACTGTTAACAAAAGTAAATATAAATGATAAATGAATAAAATTTTAATGATTAGAATTCTTAGTAACTGCAAATTACATTTAATGATATGAACATGTTTATGTGATGATATAAAGTATTCATATTAATGATATATAAAGTATTAACTGTAACCATGAAAGAGAAAAAGCTAATAAAACAAAAATATTAACGCAGTATCACGATAAAAAAATAAAAGTAAGTGTAATCAGCGAATAAATAGAAAAACACCAAAAATGTATGATTGGATCTCAAAAGAAAAAATAAACAACTAATATATTCTGGATCTGAAAAAAAAAATGAAAAAAAAATAAAGAACAATGTTTACTCCTAGTTCTTCTCGCGATCTGTCATTCTATCAGGATTCATCCACAGAAAATGTCTAATCCTTGTTCTTTTCCAATTCTTTCAATTTGTCATAATTCCTAGAATCATGATTGACCATCTTGTGACACTTTCTACACTTTCTCAATGGTTTATCCAAATCTCTCTTTATCTTCTCAAATCGAGATATGATACGACTACCACTCCCTTTAGTTTTTACAACGTTAGGAGGATGAACTGGAACATCATCAATTTTTTCCTGTCCATAAAGCTCTTGGATAATCCTCTTCTTCTGTGACAATGTAGAACCAAGATTTTCTTCAACACCTAATGACTTTTTTGCGTCCTGGAAAGTGGAAAGCAAAGATGACAACTTTTCAGTGTCGCCATCTAACTTATGCACCAGACCAAAAAACTTCGAATACAACTTATTTTTTATCTTCTGCTTGTCACCAACATTACTAGTACCCTGAGAATAATCAATATCTATTTGATGAATAGGTTTCACAAGAGAGATTTTCAACCATCTTCCAACAATGTAATTATCTGGAATAGTGCTGATCTCTTTATTCCTCAAGACAAAAAAACATGTCTACAAAACAAGCCAATTTGCGTAAACATCTTGCATTCGCACGCATATGTATCTGAATCAGAATCATAGACGACAGCATAAATCTTCCGAAGGCTATCAACAACCTTGAATTGTTCAAAATTACCAACAATATGCAGACCAACAATTCTGCAATATAGAGAAGCATCAACAAGGTAAACTTGAACGTCCTTGAAAATCAAATCAATATATATACTCGCAGCATGCTTCTCAATAGGCACACCACATGCCATAACAAATACCGTATTCTGATCCATAAAGTCCATTTTACATGCTTGATTATGCTGAGCCTCGAGTGCATGATTGAACCCCAAAATGAGCTCTATAAGGTTAGCACGAGATTTGGTGTACCTCTTGAAAAAATTGTTTTCAGACTCAGAAATAGACGTAGTCCTCATTACGCCGCCTAAGTGAAAGTCGCGAAAGTAAGCAGGAACCCAAAAAGATCTATGCCTGTACATTACCTTGGACCAGTCCAAATATGTAATTCTGTATGTTGTCATACTATCAATCCACTGCTCTTCGAACTCTTCAGGCTCAATAAGATCAGACCATACACAAGACTTCAAAAGCCTCCTAAATTCTTCATTGGAATGCAACTCCTTAGAAACCTTCTCCGACAACTTTATCATGATATGCCACATGCACCACCGATGTCTTGTTTCTGGCATAACACGCTCAATAGCTACTTTTATTCCGAGGTCTTGATCAGTTATGATCATTTTTGGAGGATGTCCCATGCACTCGATAAACTTCTTGAATAACCAACTAAAAGAATCTGCATCCTCTTTTGACAATAAGCCGGAGGCAAAGGTTACATGTTTGTCGTGATTATCTTTTCCAGTGAACGGTGCAAATATCATACAGTACCTACAAAAATTAAAAATACACAACATCAGTATTCGTGTATATCAACGATATTTGAAATTAGTTTACAATTAATGATAATAAAAAATTAAAACAATGATATATGTATCTTCTGAAAATGATAAATAACTGCTCATATACATGCTTATTAAATGGTAAATGAATAATAGTTTTTAATTAATGATAATGTAAAACAATAACAAAGAAATATGTATAATAAAACAATGATATAAAACAACTCATATTGAAAATGGACTTAACATTCTTACCTATTTGTTGAATATGTTGTATCGAAAGCAACAACATCACCATATGTCTGATAGTTACTTCTCGAAATGTCATCGCACCAAAACAACCTTTTCGATTTGTCTTCATTATCAACTTCGAAATCATATACGAACGAAGGACAAATTTCCTTTTTTTCTACGCATCTCGCTCAAAAGCATTTGAGCATCGGACCCCTCAACAAAGGCTTTAATATCTCTTGTGAAATTCCTAACTTCGACAACAACACATCCCATATTATCGAACCCACCCAGCAACTCATTAAGTAGTTTGTAAGTAAGGGTGGGACCAATGCTAGCCTTCACACAATTGACTATAAACTCTTGATGCATGGGATCAAGTTTACGATTAACTCTCATAAATCGCTTGTGTTCCACAACAACCATATCGTGATTATGAAGCTCGTCGAATTTTTCTACAACATAACCTATGTCCGAGACATACTTGACCACAACCCTTGCTTTACACTCACATCTTACTGACCTTCGTCTAGGTTTATTTAAAAAACCATCTCGTGCATTTTCAACATCATCCTGTTCAGTGTGTTTTCCCCTCCCTACTACATACTACGTAATACCATGTTATTATATTACCAACGCTCTTACTCCCATATATATGTGTATCAAAATCTGCATTAGTAGCATAGTCTTCATAGAATTTCATAGCCTCATCAAGACACCTAAAACATTTGCCCACATGCGATTTTAGACCATCGTCACAAATAGGAGCAAACAACACTGAAACAAATATATTCACTCAAACAAAAATGCCAATTATAGTGAAATAAAATAATAACAAATAAAAAAAACATCCAAAAATATTTATAAATTTAAAAGAAAATAATGATAAATTATCCAAATAATAATGATTATATACATGTACACAATGTTTAGTAGATGGCACAAACAATCATTCACAAACAAAAACATTTAATTTATTTTTTAAAAAAATAACCTAACGAACAAAATACAAGCAATTACCGTAAACATTAAAAGAATAAAAAATAAGCGATGAACAAAAATTAATTCTAAATTTTCCACCTAATTATCAAAAAAATATTATGAAACTGCGTAGGAAGGAAAATTTGTATCACAAAAAAAAAATGCAAACAATATTACATGGTGGTTCATTAGTACTGCATTCCACGTGTTCTGTAAAAAATCATACCAGTAAAAATAAATTGAGAAATATTACTTAATAATGATAAAAATTGTATTAATTATTGATATTTAATAAAGGCTAAGAAAAATTGAATATAATTAGCCTAAATTAAAAAACGTACATACCGAAAAATAACTATCATACATTGCTTATTCTTATGCATTACAAATGAACATGTGAAAGATGTTGAATCAATAAAAACTAAGCATGAACCCTAAATACAACTATGTAACCAAATAAAACATCATACGACCAATGTGGACAAAATATATAGTACAAATAAAAACTTAAAAAAACTGTGAATTAAAACATGTTTAAAAAGGACACGAAACTTACAAGATCAATAATATTAATATGAACATAAAATACAGAACAAATAATCCAGAAAAAAAAAATAACAAAAAAAAAAAGTAACAAACGTAAACTGACTGTAACAAAAAAAAACATAAAAAATAGTTCAACAAATCATCGTATATTAAGATCGTAAGATACCTGGATGATTAACACTGGTGCTCTCCATGTTTAAAGTACGAAAAAAAACCATAGCTGTTCTAGCAAAAAATGAACGAAGAAAAACAAACAAGACGAAAAAAATTTGGACGTTAATTGTTTATTTATTTGATAGGATATAGAAACCAAAAATAAAAAGATATTAAAAATCTTACAAAATGCATAAATTTAGGTATTTCCAAAACTAACAGTTTTAATAAAATGTGTGTTACCAATATTACCCTTTACTTAATATAAAAATAATTAAAAAAATGACACGTGGCACATTATGAGGAGTCCAAAAAATAAGATTTATGGTCGGATATATGTTCATTGTTCATTCAGGACATATAGTTCAGATTTGAACACATCTATATATATATATATATATATATATATATATATATATATATAGAGGAGTAATCATATGTGAACCACCTCCCAGATGTGATATGAGAACTAATCTTATCCTTTGATTAATATTTATGGACGTCCCAGATTTGTTAATTTTTTGCAATTAGTTATTTTTTTATTTACTGTTTTAGGGTATTTTGGGTACTTTTGTTTATCATTTTTTTGTTACCATATCTAATTCCATGATTTTCTCTTCCTTTTTTTTTTTGCCAAATCTTTTTTTCCTTAATTATTTTTTATACGTATATCTTGTTTCTTTTTTTTTTTTTTTTCAGAAATCGCATATCTTTTTGTATATTCTACAATTTTTTATTTTTTTCTGAAGTTCTAAAATCTTTTTTTTAACAATTAAAGTCATGTTCTTTCATCACGATTATTCTTATTCTCGTGCACTTGTTTTCCTTCGTGCGTCATTATCGTTTTTTTATCAGTATATCTTTTACGTTTCTTCTTCATCGCCTTATTATTGTTCAATCGTTGTTGGTCGTATGTCTTCAGCAGTTGATGCCATGGATAAATATGATGATGGTATTTCTCTATCCGTCTCTTTTTTGTTTATTATTTTTTTAACTAATGATTTTTATTTTTTGGTATGTAATCATATTTAGTTTCTTATCATTCAATCTTTGTTTGTTGTTTATCCCACGTTTTAGATGCAGGTGTTAAGTTTTTACGTTATTGGATTATTTTTTTTGTGCATGGAATTGTTTTTGTGCATGTTTTTTACTGCATGTGAACATGCTGAAATAGATTGTATTTGTTGCATATTTCAAATGAGTATTTTTTAATCTTGTGGTTTGTGTGTTTTTTAGTTTTATTATTTGAAGTATAATATGTTACAAATTTTGCAGATTTTTAGAATGTAATACTGCACATAATATTCATTACAATTGCAAATTTAGTATTTTTTTTATTATGCGTTTGAAATGTTTGTTTATTTTTTAGAATTTTGTATTTTGATTCATGTTAATACGTTCCTTTTTCTTTTTATTTGTAGTTGTTATTACTCCTTTATGCGAGGAGTCTTTGAAACCGCTTAAGGGAAAAGTGTTTCGTAGTTTGGATGAAGGTGTAGATTTTTACCGAGAATATGCTAAGTTTGTTGGATTTGATATTCGTTTATCAAGTTCTAAGAAAGTTAAGGATGTTTTTACTTGGAGGTATGTAGTGTGCAATCGTGAGGGTGACAAATTTATCGTTGCTGGTGATACCGATATGTTAGATTATGATGTGTCTAATTCAAAGATTAGGAGGAGAGTTTCTTCTCGGTGTTGTTGTAATGCGAAGGTTTTGTTCAAGTATGTTGCATACTTAGGATATGTTGTGCATTTGTTTGTTGATGGTCATAACCACGATATGGTTGATGTGCCACATCGACATTTCATGCAAGTCAATCGTAACATTGACATTGCGCATCAAAAATTCATTTTGGGTTGCGCTGCTTCCAATATTGGTCCTACTGCATCTTATAATCTGCTGAGGGAGTTAATGGGGGGTACTGATTTAGTTGGGTGTTCAGTTATTGAGGTTCGTAACTTCTCTAGAGATATGAAGGCTCACGTTGAAGGTTGTGATGCTCAGATGTTATTGAACAATATGAAAAGGAAGAAAGTGTTGTGTGATGCATTTATATACCATTATGAAGTGGATTCTGAGGATAAATTAAAAAGGTTTTTTTGGTGTGACCCCATTTGTCGAAGGAATTTTCAGTTTTTGGGCATTCTGTTGCGTTTGATACGACCTACTCGACAAATAAGTAAGTTAAAGATTTAATTTTATGCTTTCATTTTATTGTTTGTTTTTAATTGATTTCAATGTATTTTACGCAGAAATAAAAATAAAAAGTTGTAGAAATATAATATATTAGTTGAACTTTTTAATTATGTAATTTTTTTTTCAGGTATTGTATGATATTCGCGCCATTTACCGGAAAAGACAACCATGGGAAACCAGTCACCTTTGCTGCTGGGTTGTTGTCAAAGGAAGATGCATCGTCTTTTGTTTGGCTTTTTGAGAAATTTGTAGATGCAATGGGTCGAAGTCCGAATCTAATTATTACGAATCAGGAATTGAGAATGAAAGTTGCTGTTGAAAGGGTTTTGAACAAAACACGACATAGGTGGTGTATGTGGCACATAATGATTAAGGTTGCTGACAAGATTTCTAAGGAGTTGCGAGCAAATGAAGACTTCAAGAAGGAGCTTAATGCAAGTGTTTGGTCAGAGCTTACTGTGGCTGATTATTTCAACGCGTGTTGGGATGGAATAATGACTAGGTATGGTTTGATAGGCGATCCTTGGTTTACATCTATGTTTGACAACCGTAGTTTCTGGTTCCTGCATATTTTAGGAGTTTTAATCTTAGTGGATTGCTTCGGACAACTTCTATTTCTGAGTGTGAAAATAGCTTCTATAAGAGATACACGTGGTCGAGGTCTAATTTGCTGGAATTTTGGATGCATTTCAACCATGCATTAGATGCTCAAAGGTACCAGAGTGCTAAATTGAATTATCTTGATAAATCCTTTTTCCGTCTTTGTCTACTGATCTTGAGCTAGAGAAACATGCTACCCGTGTTTATTCTTCTAATTTTTTTTGTAGAGTTCTTGAAGAGATTAAAGCTGCATTGAATAGAGTTGCACTTATTGATAGACAAGTTACTGGTGGTAAGGATACATGTAGGATACTTGATGATTTGAATGACAATTATGTCGTTGTGTATGATGAAGTTTTGTTGGAGTACACATGTTCCTGCAAGTTGTATGAAAGGTTGGGTATATTGTGTTGTCATATATTTTTTGTGCTGAAGAATAAGTTTGTGCATTCCATCCCAGAAAAGTATTTACTTGACAGATGGAAGAAGTCACATTTGATAAAAAATGATCAGTTGTTGGAATCTGAAAGTCTGGAACATTTTTAGAATGTTGATCAAAACAAGAAGTTGGCGAACCGGATTACTTCGTCAATGTATGGGTGGCTGGAGAAGTTTGATGGTGATGTTAGCAAGCTATCGGATTTGGTTAGTGCTCTTGATATTGCAGGCAATAATATCTCAGGCGAGGCTCAGGGTGTTTCAGTTGGTGACAAGAACACAATGTTTAGTAGGTTTTATGGGGCTGATATTCTGGAGAATGTGGATGTACGCCCACCTGATGTTGTTAAAACTAAAGGGAGTGGAAGCCGTATTTTGTCTCGCAAGGATAAGGCTGAGAGAATGTTGAAGAAACAAATGAGATTGTGTAGAAAGTGCAAGAAAATGGCAAACCATGATTCACGAAATTGTGACAAAGTTAATGGTGTTGGGGATCAGTAGTGGTGTTTAGAATTTTTTTGGCATTTATTTCTAAGTTTCGTACTTACTTTTAGGTTGTCTTTTTTTTATTTAATTATTAAAACTCATTTTTGTTTCATTTTTTTTCCCTTTTTAATAATATGTTTGCTGATATCCTACATTTTTGTTGTTTATTAATTTTATTTTATTACTTACCAATGAATACATAGTTGTTACTTGAAATTTTTTTAATGTTTAGATGTGTTAATGATTATTAATATCATAGTTTGATTGTTTTGTTATTTTTATTTCGGCTCATATTTTACCTTTGAATGCCTCATCCTTTGTATAGAATTTTACATTTACACATTTTTATATAGTAACTGTTTGCATGAATTTTGTTATTAGCACTTTTTAATTTCTTTTTATGCAATATATTTGGCACAATTATGTGAATTTTCAATTAATGATTTATTCAAAAATCTACATAATCTATTTTTTTTAATAATTTTACAACTATGTTTTTCTGGCTACAATTCATCATGTAAGTTGATATTGTCGCATAAACTATCATTTAGTTTTTTTATTGCATCTTTTAAAGTATTATTGTTATGTTTAATTCACATTGCTTTTTTTAATTAATTTTTGTATTCGTTAATTACACCTTTGTACATTGTTAAATTAGAATTCATACATTGGCATTATCCAATAGTTATTTTTTAATACCTGCTTTTGCTTATAGTCATCTTTGTATTCACGTTAATTAGAATAAACTCAATAACAAACATTACAATGTAACTAATGTGAATATTGTACTTAATTACTTTAAATTAAAGCATATTTAAATATTTAAAATAAGCTCCATTCTAAGTATGCTAGAGTTCAAGCATCCAACAAAATAAAATGTGTCGCAAAATACATAGATAATACACTGAAATCTAATCTGTAGCCATTCCAAAAAAACAGTTTCAAACTAAGTTCACGACCTAACCCCTGAATTTTTCTAAGTATTCGTCCATGTCAAATTCCTTTGCCTTGCAATTTTTTCGGAAAATTTTTGCCGCTGTTTCAGCAACCTTTTCACTTATTTTGTTGCAGTCCGCACCAAGAAGTTTTCTACAAATTGTCATCCTTTTATGCTTTAGAACATTTTTGTTGGACTGAGATAGATCGCAGTCCCATTCTTCTGCTCTTTGTCCCATGAATGTTTCCAAGTGCAGCATGGCAAAGACACCACAATCAATCTTATTAGTAGATGATCTCCACTTCATCTTCATTCTTTCAATTCTTGAATTTCCCATAATTTCCCCTCTATCCGTCATGTTTTTTCCGTTCAGGAAATCAACAAATAACTTTGCAAAACAATTTTTAATAAAATAAAAATACACATGACATGGAATATTTTATTTATGCAATAAAAGCATCGAATTAGTGCATAAATAGAAAATTGTTTTTGTTTTGCTTTGTACTAACATATGTTATGTAAAACAGATGATGAAGGTGCATTGAATTTAAAATGTGATTGCATAAATTTCATAATTCGTACGACAGAATGTTATTAATTACCAGTCTGCTTGGTGTTTCGCCATACTTCACTGATATTGGTTGGATGTCTTGCTGATTTGAATTGTCGATTAGATGAATCCTATTCGCCAAGAAATTGAAGCAGATGACGTAGTAGTGGTGGTGTTGGCATATCGGAATGAATACCTGTTTATCAAATTCAGCTTTATTAGATATCTCAATACTTTCAATTAATAAATATATTAGTAGTTTATGAATTTAATTATCAGTTACAAGAGTATATGTGTAAGTAGTTCTTTCTAATATAAGTTATTTTTTTTCCTATTTAAAAATTTGCAGAAAATAAATCAAAATGCTACATTGAATTCATGAATGACATGCAGGATTACAAATTGAAAGACACATTACAATATTCAGAGTAGTTTCTTTTAACTAAAATATTATACTTGTGGCATAAATATAATTATTTTTTTTTGAGAATTCACAACAAATATTTTAGTTAATGAGTAAGTTGTTAGTTAGAGTAATTTACCAGATCACATCTCTGATGTCCACTTCTTTGTGATTTTTTAATTCCAGCTCAAGTCGGTTGATAAACTCCTTATCTGCCCTTTCTTTTGTCCAAGAATTTGGCTGGCTGACAATTGTAAAACTCTGCCATATGTAATAAAAATATTCTGTGAAAATTTAGTAATATAACAATAAAAGATTAATTTAATAAGTTTTTAGATTTTTTCCTATTTTTGCTTACGCAGGGATACGTCGTGAAGAAGAATCTCGAAGGGGCTTCTTTGTCCTTGTATTCTTCACAGCGATTTAGGTAAAAACACCAAGCGTCAACGACCCCTGTTCTCACTGTCTGCAGGGGTGCTAGTGTTTTTATTTCGCTCATAGACAAATTCCTTAAGTCATTTTCAAACACATAATCACCACTGTAAAAAAATGTTATTCATTAATCATTTTTAATTTATTGAAAGCGTATTACCAACATATTATAATAACATACCCATTTGTTTCTTTGTCGTTAATGATCCAGAAAAACAGATTTCTCTCCACAATCATTGTTCGATTGCTTGCTACCTTTTTTTTAACAACATACGGTGAGATTAGCTTGCTTGATTTCTTCCTTTCTACTGGTTTTCGGGTTTGAATTTGCCTGCTTGTTTCGCTATCCATCGGCTTCTGTTACACATAAATTTTGGAAACAATGTTAGTTGTTACATATGTTGTGTATATTTGATCCTGTATGTGATAAAATACATTTTCAATACAAACACATTAATACAATATAAAAGTTACAACTATAGTTATTAAATATTGCACTAATTTACATGATTAAATGTTTGACGAACATATCATTATTTATCACAAGAAAAAGTATAAATTGTTGCATATAATAAACAAAATACTAGCAAATCATGATCAAAAGATAAGTAAATAATAAAGTGTCAGCCACCAAATCTTCAAACTGGTTTAAAATTTTAACATATAAAAAAACCTTTTCAGTCTATAAATTAATACTTTGTTGCTTACCTTTCCAGTCTTCTTAGATCTATCTTCTCTAACATCAGCTGGCCCCTCCCGCTCACTCAGTTGCGCGTCACGCAGAATCGCAATCTTCAAAAATTGCATATTTAAAATTCATATTAGGTACTATATTAATAATTATTTTTGGCATAAGTTAAATAACCATTCAATTAAAAAAAATTCTAATTCTTAATATAAAATTGTTGTACCGGCACATTATCTTCAAAGTCATCGTCATCTCCGATCCCGTGCCCCTGAAAAACATTTTTGCCGCAATATTTCTATTAACATTTTCATATTTGTAAGCAAATAATGATTATTAAGATGTATTTTTTATCTAAAGTAGAATACTTAATTTTCTTACTGATTCATCAAGATTGTCACGTTCCTCTAAATCATTTTGTCCTGTTTCTTTCCCATCCTCATTGAGTTCAACATTTTCCTCTTCTTCAAAAAATCTGTGTTCTTTCCGTGCATCTTCATCTTTCTTTTTCTGCTCCTTTTCTAGCTCGGCAAACTTGTATTTGATATTAAATGAATTAGTTAGTAATAACTTAAGCTAAATATGTATTTTTTTTTAAAAAATATTCAAATGATTACCTTTTGCGTAAATCCTGTTGGTCCCGAAATATCAGAGTCGTCGTGTTGATAACTTAACACGAAATGCAGCGGAATAGATTAAAGTCTCTTGCACTTATCGTTGTTAACAAAATGTTTTCTTAGCTCAAATTGTTGCTTAAGTAAGTTTACAGATATACACTAGCAACTCCGTTGCTAGGTTTTAAATCAATCTTTGAACAGTAAACCAATAAAACAGTAAATGCACACAAGATTTATAGTGGTTCGATCAAATAGATCTACGTCCACTCCTTAGCCGAAACGCTAAGAATTTTCACTAGAAAAGTATACAGATTACAAGGA
>JAPKLW010001522.1:0-43406 GCA_026898455.1 Plectranthus barbatus | reverse complement strand
ACAACGGCTTCTTTCTCCAAGAATGGATTAACTTGATAGAACACTTTTGGAGTAGAGACTTACTTCCCACACTACTTAGGGAAAGTCTCGTTCCTTGTGTGTCCTTTTTGTCAGAGTCGCAGTCCGGCTTCAAGTTTGCTAAAGGTATATTCCTTGAGATCCTTTGACTTTGATACTTCATTGATTGCTGAAAGGTCTGAATGCTAATTCCTTAGCATTCTAGTAATCTTTTCAGCCAAATGCTGGCGATTCTTGTTCGCTTGTTTCTCTAGCAGCTTGTGAGTTGGATGCTGACTCCATCTGCTCGTTGTCTGCTAGGGATTCTTCATAACATACTAGTCTATTACAACTCAATGTATAACTTATACAGGACTTTACAAGTTGTGTTAGACACTCTAGATTTCAGCAAATGATCGACCAACTAAATAAGGTTTGATTCAACAAAACCTTTTACAAATAAGTCCTTAGGAAGATTTTAGGGATAATTCCCAACAAATCCCATGCTGAAGTTTCGATACTCTTGTAGTATCTCCCACGCTTCCATCATTTCATTCAACATTTCATCGAATTCGGGGCTTTCTTCCAATACAGATTGAGATGCTTGTACAGCAGGATCTTCGGTTGGCTTTGCATCCAGATTTGCCGGTATGAAAAACTTTGATGCCTCGAATGCAAAGGTGAATCTTGGATTTTGCATTACTGATTTCGGAGCATTTGTCAGTTTATGTAGGAATGCAGCCAAACCAGATGTTGCTGATTTCATGCTTCTCAATAAGTCTGAAATGTAATCTTCATCATCGTCTTTCTCAGTAGAGGTTCTTTGGTTGTTAACTTGCACATCGGTTTCTCTGTCCAAATTACCACCTTCGATGACTGTTTTCTCCCATTTTTGGAATTCTTCAAGCATCTCTGGTGACACCTGCATTCTAGGTGCCGGATAACCTGTCCCAAATTGTTGCCTCTCAATTTCATCTTTCTATCTCTTTCGTAGAATCTTGGCAGTCCATCCGTGGTATGTCGGGAAAACACGATTCACAGGTCGAAGCAATTGGACCACACGGTCTACATATACCATCTGTGGAATAATAATGAAATTTGTCAAAATTAATTGTAGTATTAGATATTAAAAATGTCTACTTTAATGTAATATACTTACAATCAAGAAAAGAAATGGGCCGGTGTACTTTGCTGATGGATTTTTCATCCAGACAAGGTGTGTGCGCACCAGTGTAGACAACAGGTAGTTGCACCAATTGTAATCTCTTATTTTTCCAGAATCATTTATGGCGGATATTATTTTGGCATTATGTATCCATGCGCCTGATTCTCAAAGAAAATGGATTCCACCATGACCATGAAGTTGGTACAAAATACCTCCCCACCGTCTACATCGCTCAACATTATTTTCAGTACATCCACACTTCTAATCTTATATTTATTATTGCCAAAGATTGCTGCCCATCTATCAGTTTCTTCATTATAAGTACTATGTGTTTTCCGGTCCACAAATTTGCCATCTCTAGGAAAACCTAATGTGAGTCATACGTCTTCCTCTGTGATATGTACTCTATCCTTGTTAGGCAGTGTCAGGCAACAACTTACTGGATCAAAATTCGACACACACCAATGTGCCATTCTCATCGGTAGCTATTGTATTTGCATTTTTAGTATTGAAGTAAACCCCATCTTAGCTACTGCTTGCTTTTGCTTAATATTTAACACTCTAATTGACTCTAGGAATTTTCTGGGGCTTGATCTATACCCTAGTTCTGGAAATTTTTCCATTGCAGCAGATGTCCCTTCTTCTATCGTTCTTGCACATTGTGCTAATATAATTCAAGAAGTCAGTATATTTTATAATTAGGAAATACAAGTCATTTTTATATTATACTTTTGCTAACCTGAGGTATGGGGCTCCTTAATAGCAATTCTTTTTTTTCCCATTTTTTGATGCTGTATTATTTAAAAAGGCATTAATTTACAAAATATGTGTACTACTCATGCATCAAATGTTTAAAAAGCCGACACAAATGTGCATTTATTTCACATAAAATTTGCATAAAATGTTTCTGTTAAATGTCATTATAGTATTATTTATATCAGAACAACATTCACATACAATTCAATTACGTATATATGCACTAAATTAATTCACAAATTGCAAAAATAGAATAATATTCAAGTAGTTCACTATGGAATTTCAATTTAAAGCAATAACTATGCTAAACTTGCAATAAATTGCTTTCAAAGTTGCATAACAATTTTATGTCATATGCCATTAGGAAAATATTAATATAAAAAATGTATAAGCAATCCGTTGGGCAATAAAAAGTAAAATAAATCTCACATAAACGACTTTGCAGACAATCTTTAAACATATGCATATCAAGTAACTCAAGAGAAAAATAATGAATATGTATTGTAGAAAGTAACTCTCACATTTAATTAAATTTTGCACATGTGCACAAAACCAACAAAAACTTAGCACCAATAGAAATATTCTAATGCATTTCATTTTGAATTCATAGCTGTTGTTGAAACAAATGTCACATGGGCAAAGAATAAATAGAGAAATATCACTAAATAGTGATTTTAATAGTCAACAGGAAATTAAACTACAACTAAAACTAATTTGACAAGAACATTTCACAGATTTTTTAAGTAAGAATCTCATATTTGCAATTAAAATACAATATTGATGCACGAAGTTTTTTTCAAAAAGCCATTACAAAAGAGCATTTAATTGACATAAAAGTTGCTTATAATTCTTCTGTTAAATTCCTTTATAGTATTAGTTATATCAGAACATCATTCACATACAATTCAATCCTGTATATATGCACTATATTAATGAACACAAATTTTGCCATAAAAAATATAATTATCCTCACATAAACGACAGCAGAGAAGAAGAAATTAATGTTCAGGCAAATGTATTTAAAACAAAAGATAAGTAATTTCACAACTTTACAAAAAACATATGCACATTAAGTGTCTTAAGAGAAAACAACTGAGTTTATACCACATGTGCACAAAATTAATAAAAATATTTCACATATAGAAATATTCTTATGCATTTCGTTTTGAAGTGACAAACTAATTCGCAAGTGCACGGAATTAACAAAAAATTTGCAAACAATGTTTATTTTACTTGTCATCATGAAAATAATATATAATTAAAATTACTTTCATTATACATTAACCACACATTCCACGTATTTTGGATCGAAAATCACAAACACCTACTACATTGACTATTCAGTACTATGTTTCATACAAAATTGACAAGTTTAGGAAAACATTAATATATATCTCATTCACTATTTTGTACACTAACAAGATAAAAATAATTAATCAGCTCAAAAATCAATACAACCCGCTCTAAAGTATTCATTTGTTACGAAAAAGCAATGGTCAACCGCGATGTCGCTAAAATATAAATCAACGAACCATTTAAATAGTAAAAATTTATCAAAAATAAAAACAAAGTTTACCCGATTACTCCTCGTTTGGTTGCTATAGTCTGCAGTCGCCGGGGTTTTTTGGGCAGTAGATTCCTGACTGCGAATTTTTGGGTATTTAACCCAAAAAAATTTGCAAAAATTAAAATGCGAATAAATGACAAGAAACATCAATAAATCATCTAGGTTTGTACATTCAGCGATTTGATAATTGGAAAAAATTGTTCGACCTCTCGGTTCAAATTTTAATTCAAAAAAAATTCGCGAGAAAAAAAAACCAAATAAATGTTCGCAGTAGATGTAGATGTTGATGAAAATTCAAATGAATGTTGAATATTCTATGAAGAACTACAAAAGAAACTTACCCAACTTAGCTTTCATATTATAACTGTATTTTTCGGGCATGTTTCCACGGGGTACGAAAGTACTCAGCCCCTCGCATTTTTTCTAAAACGTGCAGGTTGAAAGCAAAGGATGAGGAGGTGCAGGGTGTAAAGACGGAGTCACTTGTACAGATTTTGAAAAGGTTCTGTGATATGCATCCTCATATGCATATCACACCACGCTTAACACACACGTTGCACAACTCTGATCAGTTATTTTCCTTCCCATTGTAATTGCTTTTGAAATGTTCACCTTTGTTTTATGGAAGTTATTTTAAGTTTATTTTCGTTGTTATTAAATTTGATTTGAGACTGAAAACCCATGACTGTAACTCGCCTCTTGTTGGGAAGGCTAGAAGGGGGTGTTACAAAAATAGACTTCAAAAGTTGCATAAAAGGTTAAATGGGTAATTCTGAACAACCAATTAACTTACCCACGTTTCAATCTCCATAATTATCGGACATTTAATTAGAAATCGTGGTAGGTTAATTAAATTCAAATCTTTGTAAAATCAAAAAAAAGTTCAACCACCGCATTTACTGCGGTTATTCCCGAACAATCGTCGTCTCCAATAGAAGGGAAAAAAACCCTCGCCAGAAATTTCAGTCTGTGACTGATATTTCGACGGAAGGCGAAACTAGGTTGACCGAGGTTGCGAAAATCGTGTGCGGCTTTGCTTGGGTAAGTTCCGTACTAAATTTAGCATCAAGAATTTCTTTTCTTCTGAAGACGGGATTGCATTCAGAATTTTTTTTTAGGCGTTTTTGGTTTACAGCAAATACTTTAATTTTCAAAAATTAGTAGTAATTGTTTAGAACAAACCTGCATAATATGTAGACGGTTTGTATTTTGTATTAACAATTTATTTTCGTTTCTTGTTCCGGTATATTTGTAGGTTGAAACCCATCGGAAATTCGACCGACAACTGTAGTGAAATTTGGCCATTCGAAAGCAAGGAGGTAAAACCTGTTTTAAAATTTTTTTTTAATTGTGTTTGCAATTTTTTTTCGTTTTGAAGTGAAAGCATATTGGAGGAATAGATGTTCATTGTGTGAAAAAAATATGTTTCCAGAGCGGGAGTTTCAAATTTGAAAATGGGCAGTTGTATATGGAATTTGAAAAGCAAAAATTATTCAAAGAATTTCATAATTATAGAGAAATTTATGCAAAATTTTTGGATTTTATGCTGTTTAATTTGCTTACTGCAAAATTAGAAACGTATTTATGCAGTAATTGTCAATTTTTATTGCAACTTTATTATATTATAATTGAAATCATAGTTATCACTTTGTACTACACAAAATCGTGCAGGGATTGCATAAATATATACATACATATGCAGATATTGTATACTTTTACTGCAATTTGATTAAATGCAACAATTGTCGATTTATGATGCTTATAGAACAAAGCATAATTATAGTGAAATTGTTTTAAATCGACTGCCTATGCCAAACTGTTTTGATTTCATATATGTTCCTCTGGAGATTTGGTTTAACGAGGATAGAACCATGATTTGTACGAATCCTGAGCCAAGACTCTTAAACCCTGAGGGCATCGATCCTCCGTTGTCTCGAGCAAGGCTCAAACTTGGTCACCCAATGGAGTATTGATACCTTCGGAGATATAAGGAGAGACACATGTTGTGTCTTAAATCGATCGTGGTCTCAATGTTGCGGGTTCTGAGACCAGTGCACTAAATGATGACAGTGGGTCGAGTGGTTCGGCCATTCCCAATTGTTCATCGTGATTTGGAAGTAGGCCAACTTCTAATCACACAACGGTAAAACAGATATTGATTTCATTTAAATAACTGCGCAGTGAATAAAATGTTTTGGATAAACACAGTCAAATGTTTTCTAAAACCCCTGTGGATTATCTATATGTGGCATAGCATTCATATCTATAAATGTATCATTTTTGGGGCATGTTTCCACTGGGTACGTTGTACTCAGCCCCCTCGCATTATTTCTAAAACGTGCAGGTTAAAAAGCAAAGATGAGGACGTGGCGGTGTAGAGAGCAGACTATCCAAATAAGAGTCATTTGCATATCTCCACTACGTAACTTTCCGCTGCAATGAACCTCTGTAACCTTTACCTTCCCCTTATCTGTAATCATCACTCGAGAAACTGTACTCTATTTTGTGATGTTTGTTGACACTGTTGTACGAGGTTGCTTCCTCGTTACAAGAACTCCTTAACTATGAAACACTTGTTTGCTTACGTTAAATGGGTGAATGTTTGTTCTTTCGAGATATATCTTGTTTATTTTCTCCAGTCTTTTGCTATTAAATCACCCACCCACCTGTAGCGCGCCCTGAAGTCTGGGAAGGCGAGTCGGGGGCGTTACAGAAGTGGTATCAAAGCGCCAGGCTTTCCTTTGTCCTGTTTCTTCTCTTTGCTCTGGTAACCAAGACTTCTCTTGATTCAGAAGTCTGATGTGAGATAATTGTCTATCATACTCTACACCCTGTTCCATTCTGCTTAACCTATCAGGTAAAGATTTGAAAAACTGCATCTGAATTGTTTTTAATAACTGTGTTCTCCCAAGTGTTTACGAATGAAATATTTTTAAATTCTAAGCATGATTTTGAAGATTGCTTTCAACTGCTTTGAACGATTATGTTCGTCGATGTTATGATTATGATGTTTGAATGATTTTCAAATTCTTAGCATGATTATCATTGTTGTTCATGAACTGTTTTGAACGATTGTGTTCACTCACGTGATTATGATTTAAAATCTTTCAAATGCTCAGCTTTACTCTTGATTTATCTAGAGTTGAGCTTACCTCTCACTAGCATTTCTTAAATTGATTGTTAGCGTCAAATATGATTTCGCTAACCTTTCTTGATTTGTCTAACCTTGAACATGACTCTTGTTAGCTTATCTTATTTATTATTGTTTTGTCCAGTACTGAAGCATGTCTCAAACCGACATTACTTGCAAACTGCGCTATTTGTGTGAAAAAGCTGAGATACTGCATATTTCTTTAACCTAAAAATGTTACATGTGTTTATTGTTGTTTTTCTCAAAAATTTGTTGACACCGTTCTGGTGATATTTTCAAAACTTTGTTTTTGCACCTCGAAATTGATTGATGTTATCTGGTTTTACAGCAAAATGATTTAAAATTTTATGTTTTGTGAATTGATAATTTAGTAAGTACTTTGGAAGCCTGATTCGACTCCTCTTGCGGGAGATTGTGAATTATACAACTTGTCAAGACTATAGCATATTGGATTGAAACCAATAACTATCGTGGGATACCCCACAGTATGATGTGTTTTAGTGATGTGTCGTAAGTGAACCCGAAGGGTATAGATATGTTACGTTAGTCGATAACGGTGGTCGAACTCATAAAATGGTAACAGTGCGCAATGAGTCAATCAATGTTGATGTATACAAAAAGCCTTCGACAAGTCAAATGTGCGTGATCAAACTCGAGTGGAGTCAAGGTGTCAACATACGGATTCATGGGATTCCAACATGGTGTAAAAAAATGATAGTACCACAGAGATATCAGATTTAATTATGCAGGTTTAGAATTTCTTTTGGATATATTGGGATGGCGCCAACAAAGTCCATGGATTGAGCGACAAGAGAATATGACATTTATTCTACTTGCATTTATGACTATGAATGTTGATTGACGACTACTCGTTGTGACAGATGGACTGCATTAAAGATATGTTGATCCGTGGATTCCGCAGCTACAGGAGAAACCCATGCCGCGACCTTCTGATGTTCCTGACAGATTACCTTCGTGAATGGGAAATGGTATCACGCTTCAGAGTGGAGGATCTCGAGGCAATAGAGCGTCTGACAGACATGCTTCCAGAGAACTGGATTCCATGGGCCCGAGAGTTGGCACTTCAATACACCCACTGCCACGAGACAACACATGCACGCACCGGTAACTTTCGAGGCTTTGTGGCTGAGTTGCTTCAACAGGTAGTAGCATTTGGCCACCCTCCGCCAATCCCTAAGAGGAAGTTGAAGGATGAACAACGTGTTTTCAACCATGGTCCAAGTGGCCACAAAAAGCCTAATCAATGAAGCAACCACCTTGGCCCCAGGAGAAACTTCGACCAGCTAACTCAGAACTACAAGATACCAATTGCTTCCGTGATGGGACAGAGAGGACCTGCATCGCCCTACTGCAACAGATGCGGGGTAACTGATCACTGATATTTCTACCAGATTAATTGCAAATATAGTGGTCAAATAAATTTATAACTCGAATGTCGAACCCACAGAGAAAAGATATGCGAAATAGTCCTATGTACTAAAACACAATTTCAGATTAATTGTTTGAGTACTTCAAAATCAGGTTTTGTTTATTAAACAAGGCAAAGAAAATAAAATATAAAGTTAAATTAAATAAAACGAAACACAAATCCTAGGGAAGAAATCTTATTATGGATAACATGTAGGAATCAATTAATTTAACAGGTGGAATACTGCAACAATGCTATATTTCCTTGTTTGGCAAATATAACCTAGATTACTAATTAGTGACTATCTCCGCTCGGTCTCAAAGTACACCAAATTAGTCAATCCCATAAGCAAATCAGCTCAATTCCTACAGTCTAGTACATCTGTTTGGATAGTGTAGATTGTATCATGCATTCCTAATCCCACTATTAATATTCACCTCTCGGTCCTTCTATCAATAGCTAGACATCTAAATTAATCGTCACCTCTCGGTCCTTTAATTAATCTAGAATTATAAAATAAGCACATGAATCTGAACCTAATTAATTAATCCTAAACATGCATTCAAAATAATATTCAAACCCTAGAAATAAAAGACATAATTAAAATAAAATAAACTTGCATTTAAAATAAAAAAGTAAATTCAAAAGTGCATAAAATAAAATAAAAATCCTAACTACAGAAATTGAGGTTGAGAAGGATATATGAATGAAAATTCATATAGGGAGTGAAATCCACTGAATAAACTAGCCTAGAGGGGTATTTATAGTGTTTGTATGGGCTTTAGAAGGCTGAATCCTATAGGAAATAGGAGTAGATTTGATGTATATCTATATCTCCAAGTCCTACAATGAGTACATCTTCAATCTTGAGTCTTCAGGGCTTCCAATATGATATATCACTTCAATTTTGACCAAATCTCGCCCAATATTCGTGAAATCCGTCAAAAATCTCGCCAAACTTGTCAGCGTCGATCGACGCGGGTCTTGCGTCGATCGACGCGCGTGTTGCCACTCGCCGGTCGACGTCTATCTGCGCGATCTCACGGTTTTGGCCATAACTTCCTCTCCCGAACTCCGATTGACCCGATTCCAGTTGCATTGGAAAGCTAATTCAAAGCTATATCCATTTCCATGCGCCAATAGCCCGAATTCCTTGTGTGGAGAAATCCTTCACTGCTACTCTTGCACGTCACTGCTTTCGGAACGGATTTTCGGTGAATTCGACCTCAAACCTGCAAAAATACACCACTACAAGCGCAATACCCTCCTAGAGTGATTCATGCAATAAAAATAACTAAAATAAATGAAAATGCAATGACAAACAAAGATAAATCAAACCAATAATGAGTGAAAATATGAACTCATCAGTAACCCATTATTGTCGGTGTGCGACTCGTGACCTCACGTGCTTGGTATGTGAGAGGAAGGGACACGAAATGATACATTGTCCCATCCGTGAACAAATATATCGGTCATGATAGTGTCCTATACGTCAGCCTGAGGTAGAACATGGGCCGAGTTTCCAGCAACGAGGAGCAACACCCCCGCTTTGTCACTAATGCAGTAAGACACATTTTGGGATGTGCCCTCCGCCAGCACTACAATGTTTTACATTCAGAGGGATTGGACACTATGCCCGTCAGTGCCCTTCTAATCGGTCTAAAGTTGAAAATGGGATAAATAATCAAAAGCCTACTAATCAGCAAGTGAAGGCGAACAAAAGAAAATGCCAACCTCGACAGAGAGCTGGAGGATACCCGGAGGGAGGCAAGCAGAACGTATTGTTGCCACCTCAAAGTCACGAGGAGCAGCGTCAACAACAGGAACAACCATTTGAAGGAGCTGGAACAAGCACATTCAATCCAAATGGAGAAGGTGGAGATATTCCAGGTACGAGGGTTATTAACCGTACACATGTCTTGGTTCTAAATGATTCTTGAGTATCATATTCTTCTTTTATGTCTGTCCTGAAATCTCAATTGTTAACATAAAAGGGAGTAAGAAGATTCTGAAAGTAACAACACTTTCATGTGAGATGATTACTACTACTTAAGTGTGTAGTAACCTTATGATCTGGCCTATAATTGGTAGGACAATACGAAACTATCTAAATGTGATAAAGTGTATGACGTCAGCATAACACTATAAATAGACTGATTGATAGAAAACAAGGTTATAATACCGCATAATGAGGAAAAGTTACCTTATAACAATCAGAAGAGAAAGAGATCCGTACCTTTAGATTTTCGTAGAAGTCAATCATGCTTTTCATATTTGCACTTCAAGCCACGAAGTGGATACGGAGACAAATGAATCAAGTTTTCCTAATATACCCGGAAGGAGTAAGGAGACAAGAGACTTCGTGGAAACGTGGCAATAGTCATCCAACTCAAAGATGTGTTTTCCTGGAGAGTTTCTAGGCCTGCCACCAGACAGACAATTGGAGTTTACGATAGAGTTGGAACCATGAGCTTACACGAGTTCCAAGACACCCTATCGTACGACACCTAAAAGAGTCGTAAGGACTAAAAGAGAAACTACATGAGCATTTGACATAAGTTTCATCAGAACAAACGTATCACCTTAAAAAGAACCATTGTCTTGTATATAAAGAACAAGATGGGTTGATGAGGATGTGCATCGATTTCCAGGAGCTGAACAAGCTAACCTTGAAAAATAGATATCATTTACCAAGAATCGATGACTTATTTGATTAACAAGGGAGCAAGTGTGTTCACGAAGATAAATCATCGCTCCGATTATCATCAACTGAATATTCAGAAGAAAGATATTCTGAAAATGGATTTAAGACAAAGTATCGTCATTAAAGAGCTTGTAGTTATGCAATTCGGACTCACAAATGCCCAGCGGTGTTCATAGATTGATGAATAGGGTACCAGAAAACTTTGTCTTAGTATTCATTGATGACATAATTGTCTACTCCGAGAGTGAGACCTGAGGACGAATCTATAGACACTCAGGGAAGGAAGATTGTAGACCAAATTCAGAAACTATGAATTCTAGCTTAGAGAAGTAACATTCCTAAGTCACTTCGTGTATGCCAAGGGATTCAAAGTAGACTCTGCTAAAGTGTAGGGATAATGGAGTGGAAGCCACTCACAACAACATAACGAGATCATAAGCTTCGTATATTAGCCGGATACTACAAGCGATTCATTGAAAATTTTGAAGATAACAAGATCCACGCCATGACTGCTACAAAGAGAATCAATTATGTATGGAATTAGGATGTTGAAGAGAATCCCAGAAATGGAAACGAATATCAAGCATCATCTCGTGAACTCATATTTGAGAAGAGAGATATTACTATGTATGTCAAGGAATGCCTAGCTTGCCAGAAGGTGAGGCATTACATCAACGATCGTGCTGAACCTACCACCGTTAGATATTCCCGAGTTAAAATGGGAACATATTGTGATAGACTTTGTTATATGCTTATTAAAGTCCTTGAAATGGAATACGATAATAAGAGTTGACGTGGATCATCAGACGAGGTGTGCCATATTCTTGCCGAATAGAATGGCGCATAGCTCGGTTAAGTTAACACAACTATATACGAGAGAGATAACATGCTTACACAATGCCCCTATGATTATTTTGTCAGATCAAAAGTTCGAGTTCATATCCAGATTCTGGATAAGTTGCAGAAGGACGTGATAACCTGCTTGAGCTTAAGTACGATGTTCCATCAACAAATAGATGGTCAGTCCGATAAGATGATTTGGATCCTCAAGGACACGTTAAGTACATCGGTCTTGGGTCGAGAAAAGAATTTGGAGCCGATGTTACCACTTATTGAGTTCGCTCATGATAATGGTTATCAAGTGATTATTGGTATGGTTCCTTATGAAACACGATATGGAAATAAGTGAAGATCTCTACCTTATTAGGACGAATTGAGAGGAAAGAGAGTGTTTGGGCCTAATGTTATAGGCTATATAATCAATATCGTTCGACAACTTTCAAGAGAACTAGGGAGTCCCATAGTAGATAGAAGTTATATATTGATATGAGGTGAACGAGTCACCGTTCAAGGTTGAATACGAGGTATTCTTGCAAACCTCACCCTCGAAAATAAATAGTAAGTTGAATACGAGGGGTAAGCTACGATCACGCATCGTAGGACCTCATAAGATTCCTTTGGCTATTGATTGGCCTTACCGCCAACTTTAGAAAACGATGCATTATGAGTTTCAAGTATCGCCACCCTCGAGATGCATGTATAACCCAAGGCATGTGATTCGCCACGAAGAAGCTCCTTTCAGCCAAGACGAATACTATAGAGACAAACAAGAAGTCATTTTGGATAGAAAAATCTAAGGACTGAGATAAACCTATATCGTTAATAAAAGTTCCGTGGAATCATTATGGACAAGCAAGATACCTGGAATTTAGAGGAGAAGACGAGAAAGAAGTAATCAGAGTAAATCTGATCACCCTTACAAATTTCGAGGATAAAATTTTTGTAAGGAGGGGTGAATGTAATATCCTTAAGATTTATTAAGCTAATTAAAGCTTAATTTGGGGTTTAATTAAAAAACTATTTAGCAATTTATTTTAAATTGCTCGTTACTCAGAAATTAATCCCTGTCGAGACATGGATATCCATTTTATGAGAATTAAATACCTATGGATACATTTTCAAGAACCCTAGACGGTCATGCAGACGAATTCTACGAAAGGAACTCGAGCGCGACGAATTAAGGTTTCTAGCGTATTTTTAACACGTTTAAAATCACAACTCGCACCAGAATGCTCCGTTTCTTTCACCGAGTTAGGATTTACTTGATATTTATTTATAAGAATTTTAGAAACAATCGAATTGAGATTTTGAAGTCCGTGAAATATTTTATGATTTTTTGAACTATTAAGTTCGGAGCAAAAATAAAATAATTCCAAAAATTATGGAATTTAATGCACGAGTAGAACTCGTAATTTAGAACTTTTCCAAGGATGTCCATTTTTCAAATTGGACAATGAATGTCGAACTAAAAACAACGAATGTTAATTAACGGAGTTATTACATGAAATAACGAATCCGGAGCCCCAACGTGTGGGATTGCGCCATGTGTCAACCCCCCCCCCATCACCCCACTTGCCTCCTATAATTATTACTCTTCAAATCTTGCGGCGCAAGGGTGTAAAATTAAGCAAAAGGGAGAGATAGAGAAGCAGCAGCTCATTTCACTCCCTCTCGCCGCACACCCTTTCACCTGCTTCACTGCATCATCTTCATCGCGTTGTGCAGACAGATCGAGCAAGAATCGGGCCACAATTTCTGAAGACCAAACAAATTCCTTGCTTCAAAATTTCTATACAATCCGGATTCAGTCAATTTGGTTTAGAAACGAGGGAGATACGCTCGCATCTAAAGGGACTATTGGTGCTGCCGACTCCATAATCTGCTTCGTGTCTCCATCTTCACGCTCGTTTTTCGAACAGATCAAGCATGAATCGGCCGACAATTTGTGAAGAACAAAGCAAAATCGTGCTTCAGGATTTCTATAGGATGCGGAAGCAGTCAAATTGGTTGAGAAACGAGGGAGATACGCCTCCATTTACAGAGACTGTTGGTAAGCATTCCGATGCCGTAAACCTACCCCCAGCCCCCTCTGTTCCTTCGCGCTTTCCAACCAAACGAGAGAGAATCAGGTCTTGATTTCAAAAGGTCGAAGCAAGAACATGCTTCAAGCTTCGTGTGGCTTTTGGAATCTCCCAAACCCGTTAAGAAACAAGTAAGTTACGGCCCCATCTTCAGAGCCCGCCGGTAAGCCGGCGAATTTTATTTTTAATTCCGTAACTTTGTCGAACGACAATGGAATTGATATCTAACAACATATTCATGTTCCTTATGAAGCTGGGAACATTTCGATACCCTCCGATCATCCCGAATCGCCGGCAAACTAGAAGTTCTCACCGGAGGAACTCCCTTCGACGTAAGCTTCTATACTTTCGCCGCAGCCAGATTTTGGCCGGTTATTTTCGTGTTTTATGTATTCCAGCATGTTCCTCGTTGTGTTTTGATGTCGAGGTGAGTCGGGGTGGTCTGGGATGGCTGAAAATGGTAGGAGCTGAGTCTGGGCACGCTGCGAGCTGTTCGCGTCACCGGAGCTGGCGACCGGCGTCGGTCGACGGCGCCTCCGTCGGTCGACGCTCTGTTCGTCGGTCGACATGCCGGTGGCGGTCAACGTCTGCTCCAGCGGACGAAGCAGGCAGCACGTCTGCTCTCTCTCTTTCGTAAATATATATATATAGAGAGAGAGAGAGTAGTGATCATATGAGAATAGTTTTTAGTATGAGAAATAAGAATAAATCTTAGACTTTGATTTTGTGATTTCAAAGCTCATGATCTATTTTACTCCGTGTGCAGTTTTCCTCGATTATCCTGCAGTTTTGCAAAATTAAGGTTATTTTTGTAATTTTAACTTTTTTTTAATCTGAAATAGTATCTCATTAGATTTTTTATTCCTTTCTTCGCGCGATTTGATTTCTTCTTCCTTCTTTGTTCGAATTGATTTATATTTCTTTTGTCGATCAGGTTTTTTTTCTTTGTTACTGGATTTTGCATTCGTATTCGGTCTCGACGTTGTTAATTATGCATGAATATAGTTTAAAAAAATTTGTTTTATTCAGATCGACGTTCATTTTTTCTATTATGCATCTTTAGTGTTAACTTTGTGCATTTTTGTATCTTACATGTTCATTTATTCCTTCTTTGTTCGAATTGATTTTTATTTCTTTTGTCGATCAGATTTTTTTTCTTTGTTTCTGGATTTCACATTCGTGTTCGGTCCCGACGTTGTTAATTATGCATGAATATAGTTTTAAAAAATTTGTTTTATTCAGATCGACGTTCATTTTTTCTATTATATTGTGCATCTTTAGTGTTAACTTTGTGCATTTTTGTATCTTACATGTTCATTTATTCCAAAGTGTGTTAATAAGATGAAGCATTTTAAGGGCATAGTTTTAAGAACTGTTGATGTTGGTATTGAGTTTTATAGAGACTACGCTCGTGTTGTTGCTTTGAAAAAGAAGATGTTTAATTTTTTTAATTCGTATTTATGTAAAAATGAAGTAAATTGGGCTAAAAATGAAGTAAATCAGGCTTAAAATGCAGGTTGTTGTTTGTGTTTGAGTATTTTTACAGTTTTAGCCTTTAAAGACTAAAACTGCACGATATTGGGGCAAAAATGCAGCGTTTTTCAATATGCTGAGAATGAATCCTGTTCGTCGATTTGATGAGATGGACGCGCGAGATTTATTCTTATTTCTCATAGTAACTCCTATTCTCACCTGATCACTACCCTATACATATATATATATATATATATGTGTGTGTGTGTGTGTGTGTGTGTGTGTGTGTGTGTGTGTAAAAGAGAAGAAGAGGAAATTTATCTCCTCTCTCATATGTAATATATATATATAGAGGTTAGATCATATGAGAATAGATGTTAATGTAAGAAATGAGAATAAATCTCAGTCTTTGATTTCACAAGATCTGTGGTCATGCTTTAATAATTTCCGTCTTCATTTTATCATCCGCGAACTTCATTGTTACATATTTAAGGGTATCATTGTCATTTAGTCTGATGGTATCTTTCTCAAATAATTTTCATTTTCATTTAATCATCCGCGAACTTCATTATTACATATTTGGATTTCTAATTCCTTTTCAATTTCGATTTTTCATCAAATTTCAATTGCCTTGTTGAGTCATCCAATACTCTAAAATTAAATTAAATTTTATTATTATTTAATTGAATTTTCTAATTTAATGAAGTTTTAAATAGATAAAATAAATTTAACATATTTTTCTGAAAAATTGATTTTATTTTTTTTATTTAATTAAATTTTTCCCATTTGATGAAATATAGAGAAGATAAAATGAAGCGAATTGTTTCTAAAAATTTGATTTTTTTTCTTTTAATAATGTATATAGGAGATAAAATGACGAAAACTGAAATAATTTTTCCGAAAAATTGATTTTATTTTTATTTAATTTAATTTTTTCCATTTAATGAAGTATAGAGGAGATAAAATGAAGAGAACTGTTTCTAAAATTTTGATTTTTTTTCGTTTAATGATGTATATAGGAGATAAAATGAAGAGAATTGAAATCATTTTTTTCGAAAAATTAATTTTATTTTTATTTAATTTATTTTATAATGAACAATAATTGAGATAAAATGAAGAATGATTAAGATATAATGAAGAACTGCTAAGATAAAATGCATGTCACGTATAACATCAAAATTCACATCGAAATTATTTTATAATGAATCACATTTGAGATGAAATGAAGAATAACTAAGATATAATGAAGAACTGCTATGATAAAATGCATGTCACGTGTAACATCAAAATTCGAATCGAATTTATTTTATAATGATTCACAATTGAGATAAAATGAAGTATAACTAAGATAAAATGAAGTATATAATACATAAAATGAACAAAACACAACTTTTGCGCCCTGTACGTTCGTAATGACTATGTTGCCCTTCAATGAAGTAAAATGAGGATATTATGCCGCGTTTTTTGTTAAAGCTCTTATATAATTTGGATCGTTGATGTTGTCAAATCTATGGACGAGATTTATTCTCATTTCTCATGATAAGGGCTATTCTCACCAGATCAGCCCCCTATATGTATATATATATAGAGAGAGAGAGAGAGAGAGAGGTTAGATCATATGAGAATAGATGTTAATGTAAGAAATGAGAATAAATCTCAGCCTTTGATTTCACAAGATCTGCGGTCATGCTTTAATAATTTTCGTCTTCATTTTATCCTCCGCGACCTTCATTATTACATATTTAAGGGTATCATTATCATTTAGCCTGATGATATCTCCCTCAAATAATTTTCATTTTCATTTTATCCTCCGCGAACTTCATTATTACATATTTGGATATGTAATTTCTTTTCTTTTCTGTAGTACCCTAAATTGTAAACACAGATAAATTGGTAAATTATGTCAGTACGAAATTGCAAATTATGGTTACATTTATTGAAATGTAGGATTTTAAAATATTAGATAACAAAATGAAAGAAGAACATCTGAAATTATATGAGATTTGATAAAATCTTGGGATAAAATTCTTTTTAAGATGGAGAAAATATCATATTTAAAGAAATAAATAAAAAAATTCCAAAATACTATTTTATTTAATTAATTTAGAATAAAGGAAAATACATAATTTATAATGTAATAAAATATTAATTTAGTATAACACTTTATCAAAATAATGGAGATAAGCATTTGAAACATAAGTGCCGTGTGGCACACATGCATAAATGTAGAGTATATAGACTTACTATGTCACTAAGTCTAAAGGATAAATAATAATAATAATAATTAATAATAATAATATAAAAACATTACATAAATCAAATACACACATTAAACACGTAAGAGATTAAAACAATTTAGTGAAGGCAGAGGTAAAATAACGAAAAGAAAGAAAGTCGTCGAAGAAGAAGAAAGGGAGAATGGTGATAAAGAAAGTTGATATTATACTGCAAATTGGAAGGTTAAATTCTTATTTTTCATTCTAATATTTAAATTTCTCATCTTATTATACTTTATGAATATATTATATTCATGTAGAACTGTAGAAAACTACAAAAGAACTGAGATTAAGATTGAGAACAAATAAAATCGTGTAAAAATAAATAAAATTGTTAGTTTCAGTTTTAACTATGTTTATTATCAAGGCAAAATAAAAACGAAATTCATGTGTGTAAATATTTAATATGAAATGTAGTTGACAATGACTTATGTAGTCTAGTGATTGTAGTGTGGTATGAATTACAAGATGTGAAGGTCCAAATCATATGAGTGATCGATGTAGTTTTGTTAGGTTGCTGATTTTCTTTTGTGCAACAGCACATGATGTCAAATTAAAACTAATTAATTTTGCTTGGTAATTGAGTATGATTTAATTAATATGCTAATGACATGTAGCAAAATATGGCATGCAACAAAATGTGTTGATTGAAGTAAGCGGTTTAAGTTCCCTTGTTACATCGGAGTTTATACTTTATTCTGAAACTAAATTAAATATGATACTGACAATTTATCTTTACTGTTTTTACTTAGTTAATTGTTAATTAAGATTTTGACCTAGGTTGATGAGCTTAATACTCAAATGAGATAATTTCAATTATATTATTTTAATGGATTGTTTACTAACTTCTTTTATCATTAATTAACCATATTCATATGAAATAAGTGTGAAATTTAACATATAAGTTCTACGTAAATTACTATTATCATCATCATCACTGTTATTAGTTTTAACCTCATATCATTAATATGATTGTTCTTGGTACCACAATAACAATTTAATAATATTTCTAACCTTGGAGATATATAAATAAATAAATAAGATTTGAAAGTTAGAATCAATTAGAACAATTTTGATGTATACGTTATTTGTAATTATTGAAGGTGAAAAGAATCGAGGACGATAAACGAGACATGATTATTACTTAGTCAACTACACTTAAGGTGGGCTTTCTTATTATAATTAAAAATGTGTTTTCAAATTATTTATGAAATGAAAATGTGTTTTTCTTTTAAATGATTGAGCATGCCTAAAATATTTGTTGCACTTCCTATCTGTCCTCTGAACCGGAAAGGCGGTCAGAGAGTATCTAGAAATCTGAGCTGGGGAATATGGCCAGAGCCTTAAACATTTCGAATGTTAAGGTAATAGGAACGATCGGATCTCGATGACTCTACGAGAGCCGAGATTAGTGCACTTGGTGCCAGACCTGGTGAGAGAAAGGTCTTACCTAATAGGCTGGACACCGTGGTCATGGAAGTAGGCCTGCTTCCTGATCACACCATTTAAACAGATAGTGAATGTATGTGTTGAGTTAAAACTGTGCAGTTATGATTAAATGTTTTCTAACATGTGGGTTCATTTTAAAGTAAAGCTCATGTGTTGCACTGTGAGTTGGCATGCCAGTCTTATATCTCTATGATTTGGCAATGTGTTCACTGGGTACAATGTACTCAGCCCTGCATGTATTTCTAAATGTGCAGGTTGAACACTGAAAGAGAATGGTTGTGTGTTGAGCAATCTTTTGCACTCGAATCGTATGGGTATACCCAGGGGTACATATCTTCACATATGTATTCCAACTACGCTACATCTGTTGCACTACTTTGAGCTTTATCCCGATTGTCATTGTTCACCGCAATGTGCCACGCTCTGGTTATTCGGGAAGCCAGGACGTGACATTTTCGATTTTTCATAAGATTTTGATTGCCTTATTGAGTTATCCAATACTCTAAAATTAATTTAAATATTATTATTATTTAATTGAATTTTCTAATTTAATGAAGTTTTAAATAGATAAAATGAACTTAACATATTTTTCAGAAAAATTGATTTTATTTTTATTTAATTTAATTTTTCCCATTTAATGAAGTATAGTGGAGATAAAATGAAGAAAACTATTTCTAAAAATTTAATTTTTTTTCTTTTAATGATGTATATAGGAGATAAGATGAAGAGAACTGATATACTTTTTCTGAAAAATTGATTTATTTTTATTTAATTTAATTTTTTCCATTTAATGAAGTATAGAGGAGATAAAATGAAGAGAATTGTTTCTAAAAATTTGATTTTTTTCATTTAATGATGGATATAGGAGATAAAATGAAGAGAATTGAAATCATTTTTTCTGAAAAATTAATTTTATTTTTATTTAATTTATTTTATAATGAACAACAATTGAGATAAAATGAAGAATGACTAAGATATAATGAAGAATTGCTAAGATAAAATGCATGTCACGTGTAACATCAAAATTCACATCGAATTTATTTTATAATGAATCACAATTGAGATAAAATGAAGAATAACTAAGATATAATGAAGAACTGCTATGATAAAATGCATGTCACGTGTAACATCAAAATTCTAATCAAATTTATTTTATAATGATTCGCAATTGAGATAAAATGAAGTATAACTAAGATAAAATGAAGTATATAATACATAAAATGGACAAAATACAACTTTTGCGCCTTGTACGTTCGTAATGACTATGTTGCCCGTTAATGAAGTAAAATGAGGATATTATGCCGCGTTTTTTGTTAAAGCTCTTATGTAATCTGGATCGTTGATGTTGTCAAATCTATGGACGAGATTTATTCTCATTTCTCATGATAAGGGTTATTCTCACCAGATCAGCCCCCTATATATATATATATAGAGAGAGAGAGAGAGTAGTGATCATATGGGAATAGTTTTTAGTATGAGAAATAGAATAAATCTCAACCTTTGATTTTGTGATTTCAACGCTCATGATCTACTTCACTCCGTGTGCAGTTTTCCTTGATTATCATGTAGTTTTGCAAAATTAAGGTTATTTTTGTAATTTTAGCTTTTTTTAAAATCTGAAATAGTATATCATTAGATTTTTTATTCCTTTCTTCGCGCGATTTGATTTCTTCTTCCTTCTTCGTTCGATTTGATTTATATTTTTTCTGTCGATCAGATTTTTTTCTTTGTTTCTGGATTTCTCATTCGTCTTCGGTCTCGACTTTGTTAATTGTGCAAGAATATAGTTTAAAAAAACTTATTTTATTCAGATCGACGTTCATTTTTACTATTATATTGTGCATCTTTAATGTTAACTTTGTGCATTTTTTGTATCTTACAGGTTCATTTATTCCAAAGTGTGTTGATGAGATGAAGTATTTTAAGGGCAGAGTTTTTAGAACTGTTTATGTTGGTATTGAGTTTTATAGAGACTATGCTCGTGTTGCTGCTTTGAAGAAAAAGATGTTTAATTTTTTTAATTCATATTTATGTAAAAATGAAGTAAATTGGGCTAAAAATGAAGTAAATCGGGCTAAAAATGAAGTAAATCGGGCTTAAAATGCAGGTTGCTGTTTGTGTTTGAGTATTTTTACACTTTTAGCCTTTAAAGGCTAAAACTGCAGGATATTGGGGCAAAAATGCCGCGTTTTTCAATTTGCTGAGAATGAATCATGTTCGTCGATTTGATGAGTTGGACGCGCGAGATCAATTCTTATTTCTCATAGTAACTCCTATTCTCACTTGATCACTACCCGATATATATATATATATATATATATATATATATATATATATATATATAGAGGTTACATCATATGAGAATAGATGTTAATGTAAGAAATGAGAATAAATCTCAGCCTTTGATTTCACAAGATCTGCGGTCATGCTTTAATAATTTCCGTCTTCATTTTATCCTCCGCAAACTTCATTATTACATATTTAAGGGTATCATTGTCATTTATCCTGATGGTATCTCCCTCAAATAATTTTCATTTTCATTTTATCCTCCGCGAACTTCATTATTACATATTTGGATCTCTAATTCCTTTTCATTTCGATTTTTCATAATATTTCGATTGCCTTGTTGAGTCATCCAATAATCTAAAATTAAATTAAATTTTATTATTATTTAATTGAATTTTCTAATTTAATGAAGTTTTAAATAAATAAAATAAATTTAACATATTTTCTTAAAAAATTGATTTTATTTTTATTTAATTTAATTTTTCCCATTTGATGAAATATAGAGAAGATAAAATGAAGAGAACTGTTTCTAAAAATTTGATTTTTTTTTCTTTTAATGATGTATATAGGAGATAAAATGACGAGAACTGAAATAATTTTTCCGAAAAATTAATTTTATTTTTATTTTATTTAATTTTTTCCATTTAATGAAGTATAGAGGAGATAAAATGAAGAGAACTGTTTCTAAAATTTTGATTTTTTTCGTTTAATGATGTATATAGGAGATAAAATGAAGAGAATTGAAATCATTTTTTTCGAAAAAATGATTTTATTTTTATTTAATTTATTTTATAATGAACAATAATTGAGATAAAATGAAGAATAATTAAGATATAATGAAGAACTGCTAAGATAAAATGCATGTCGCGTATAACATCAAAATTCATATCGAATTTATTTTATAATGAATCACAATTGAGATAAAATGAAGAATAACTAAGATATAATGAAGAACTGCTATGATAAAATGCATGTCACATGTAACATCAAAATTCGAATCAAATTTATTTTATAATGATTCGCAATTGAGATAAAATAAAGTATAACTAAGATTAAACGAAGTATATAATACATAAAATGAACAAAACACAACTTTTGCGCCCTGTACGTTCGTAATGACTATGTTGCCCTTCAATGAAGTAAAATGAGGATATTATGCCGCGTTTTTTGTTAAAGCTCTTATATAATCTGGATCGTTGATGTTGTCAAATCTATGGATGAGATTTATTCTCATTTCTCATGATAAGGGCTATTCTCCCCAGATCAGCCCCCTATATATATATATATATATATATATATATATATATATATATAGAGGAGGGATCATGTAAAAAAAAATCCCCCTGTAAGAAAAAAGAATGAATCATGTCCATCAGATCTAAAAAAATCAATGGCTGATATGCAAACAAGCAATGACTAAAACACAATCAAGCAACAAAATAATCAAGCAACAACTTAAATACAATCAAACAACATTGTAATCAAGCAACGACCTGAATACAATCAAGCAACATCATAAACACAATCAAGCATCTTTCTCACTTTCTCACGTTAAGAATTTTCTCACTGGATCCGCTCCCTATATATATATATATATATATATATATATATATATATATATATATGTTTGTGTTGTTTATTATTATTTTTATTATTATTATTGTTGTTATTATTATTATTATCATTATTATTATTTATTGTGATTATTATTTGTAAAACTTGTATTACTTAATTACTTAAGTATTATGTTTGTTATTAACTCATTCAATATTTGGAAACCTTGTTCAATTATCTATTTAGTTATATCAATTTGATTGAACAACATTCACATATTTATAAATATTGTGAATTACGTAATTAGGTTGGGTACGTATTTAAACGTTAAATTATTTCGAGTTGATTAATACCTCGTTAAATATAATTAAGTCGTTTAATTTATATACGTACTTTGATTTATTGGATTAATCTATTAATCGTGGATTGATTAACATATATAGATAAGTTATATGCATACGTTGACTTACAAAAATAGTATATTGATGGAGGCCCGTGTCAGTCGGTCAGTCGATTAGACAATTGTCGAACCTTGGGCTTACGTATATCATCGACTAGGATATTATTATTTAAACTCTAGGAAATTCACCTGACTTGTGTATATTTGTGTTGTTATTGAAGGAACAACAGGACAACAGGCTCGACTTCTAGTACTTGCTAAATTGTTTATCACATTTCTGTAAGCTATCGAGGTGGGGACTATTTTATGTTAAAATCAAAATGCCTTTTGAGTTATAAGCTCTGTTTCAGAAAAGCATGTAAAATATTTTGTTTTAAATCGACTGCCTATGCCAAACTGTTTTGATTTCATATCTGTTCCTCTGGCCAACTAAGGTTGACCAGGGAGATTTGGTTTAACGAGGAAAGAACCAGGATTTGTAAGAATCTTGAGCCAAGACTCTTAAACCCTGAGGGCATCGATCTTCTGTTATCTCAAGCAAGGCTCAGACTTGGTCACCCAATGGAGTAATGATACCTTCGGAGATATAAGGAGAGACACATGTTGTGTCTTAAATCGATCGTGGTCTAGATGTTGTGGGTTCTGAGACCAGTGCACTAAATGATGACAGTGGGTCGAGTGGTTCGGCCATTCCCAATTGTTCATCGTGATTCAGAAGTAGGCCAACTTCCAATCACACAACGGTAAAACAGATATTGATTTCATTTAAATAATTGCGCAGTGAATAAAATGTTTTTGATAAACACAGTCAAATGTTTTCTAAAACCCCTGTGGATTATCTATATGTGGCATAGCATTCATATCTATAAATGTATCGTTTTTAGGGCATGTTTCCACTGGGTACATTGTACTCAGCCCCCTCGCATTATTTCTAAAATGTGCAGGTTAAAAAGCAAGGATGAGGACGTGGCGGTGTAGAGAGCAGACTATCGAAATAAGAGTTAGATCTTGAGATATGCATCATCATTTTCATATCTCAACTGCGTAACTTTCCGCTGCAATGAACCTCTGTAACCTTTTCCTTCCCCTTATCTGTAATCATCAGTCGAGAAAACGTACTCTTTTTTGTGATATTTGTTGACACTGTTGTACGAGGTTGCTTCCTCATTATGAAACACTTGTTTGCTTACGTTAAATGGGTGAATGTTTGTTCTTTCGAGATATATCTTGTTTATTTTCTCCAGTCTTTTGCTATTAAATCACCCACCCACCTGTAGCGCGCCTTGAAGTCAGGGAAGGCGAGTCGGGGGCGTTACAGAAGTGGTATCAAAGCGCCAGACAATCCTTTGTCCTGTATCTTCTCTTTGCTCTGGTAACCAAGACTTCTCTTGATTCAGAAGTCTGATGTGAGATAATTGTCTGTCATACTCTACACCCCTTTCCATCCTGCTTAACCTATCAGGTAAAGATTTGAAAAACTACATCTGAATTGTTTTTAATGACTGTGTTCTCCCAAGTGCTTACAAATTAAATATTTTTAAATTCTACGCATGATTTTGACAATTGCTTTCAACTGCTTTGAACGATTATGTTCGCCGATGTTATGATTATGATGTTTGAATGATTTTCAAATTCTTAGCATGATTATCATTGTTGTTCATGAACTATTTTGAACGATTGTGTTCACTCACGTGATTATGATTTAAAATCTTTCAAATGCTCAGCTTTACTCTTGATTTATCTAGCGTAGAGTTGACCTCTCGCTAGCATTTCTTAAATTGATTGTTAGCGTCAAATATGATTTCGCTAACCTTTCTTGATTTGTCTAACCTTGAACATGACTCTTGTTAGCTTATCTTATTTATGATTGTTTTGTCCAGTACTGAAGCATGTCTCATACTGACATTACTTGCAAACTGCGCTATTTGTGTGAAAAAGCTGAGCTACTGCATATTTCTTTAACCTAAAAAGGTTAAATGTGTTTATCTGTTGCTTTACTGCAAAATTTGTTGACACCGATCTGGTGATATTTTCAAAACTATGTTTTTGTACCTCGAAATTGATTGATGTTATCTGGTTTTACAGCAAAATGATTTAAAATTTTATGTTTTGTGAATTGATAAGTACTTTGGAAGCCTGATTCGACTCCTCTTGCGGGAGATTGTGAATTATACAACTTGTCAAGACTATAGCGTATTGGATTGAAATCAATAACTATCGTGGGATACCCCACAGTATGATGTGTTTTAGTGATGTGTCGTAAGTGAACCCGAAGGGTATAGATATGTTATGTTAGTCGATAACGGTGGTCGAACTCATAAAATGGTAACAGTGCGCAATGAGTCAATCAATGTTGATGTATACAAAAAGCCTTCGACAAGTCAAATGTGCGTGATCAAACTCGAGTGGAGTCAAGGTGTCAGCATACGGATTCATGGGATCCCAACATGGTGTAAAAATAAAACGACAGTACCACAGAGATATCAGGTTTAATTATGCGGGTTTAGAATTTCTCTTGGATATATTGGGATGGCGCCAACAAAGTCCATGAATTGAGCGATAAGAGAATATGACATTTATTCTACTTGCATTTATGACTATGAATGTTGACTGACGACTACTCGTTGTGACAAATGGACTGCATTAAATATATGTTGATCCGTGGATTCTGCAGCTACAGGAGAAACCCATGCCACGGCCTTCTGACGTTCATGACAGATTACCTTCGTGAATGGGAAATGGTATCACGCTTCGGAGTGGAGGATCTCGAGGCCATAGAGCGCGTGACAGACATGCTTCCAGAGAACTGGATTCAGCTTGGTTGTCTCTCTCTTTTTGTTATTTGTTCCATCTGTTTGGAGGTTGTGCTACTTTTACTCTTCTTTGGAGGTTGTACTTGGTTACTACTTGGTTTTGGAGTCTGTTGGTTTCCATGATGTTTTGTAGGGGCTGCATATGTCGTTTGCTAACTGTGAACCACCACATGTTGTTGCTGCTCCTATCGGAATCAAGCTGCTATAATTTTGGGGGTGCTGTTGCTTTCGAACCTTGGTCGAGCTACTGCTAAATCCCGTTTGGTGCGGCTTGTTGGGAATTGAATGCACACAGTCGAATATACGAACAACCAAACTGATCGAACACACAATAGAACACACACACCGGAATTTACGTGGTTCATCGACTTTCGTCGACTACGTCCACGGGAAGGTAAAGGACCAGTGTATTGAGCTGCAAGTCACAGATTACAGGACACAATTTCAGATCACTCCCTCTCTCACTGCGTGTAACACATTCACGAGGGATGAATGAATAAAATATAAGCAGCCCTATTTCTAACTAATTCCCTTGCTACCCAAAGACAATACACCACGTGTACAACACTCTCTCTCACCCAAATACAATTCACGCCTCTATAATGAGAAAATGTGACTCTCATAAACAAAACAACACCACCAATAAACGAGTCACCACCACCGAATGAGAACTCCTCCATGCCACGCAGCCAATCCTCACAACTCTCCCTCCTGGCTGCAGCTCGCTGGTAATCCACTTCCTTCCACTTAGCCCCATTACAGAGCACACTAGCTGATCACTCGATCAGCACAGTCCTACAAGAGAGAAACAGTACCTGAACTTCGCCGCAGGAATCGGCTTAGTCAACCCATCCGCGGCATTATGATCTGTATGAATCTTCAGCAAGTGTATCCACCCCTTTTCCACTATGTCTCGCACAAAATGGTATCGCACATCAATGTGCTTGGACTTACTATGGAACACCGGATGTTTAGCCAAATGTAATGCACTTTGACTATCACACCACACCTTCACAGTCTTTTGGGGTATTCTCAGCTCATTGATGATCCCTCGTAACCAAATAGCTTCCTTAATGGCCTCTGTGATGGCCATAAATTTGGATTCAGTGGTTGACAAGGCAACAACTGACTGAAGTTTTGACTTCCATGAAATAGCCACTCCAAATAAGCTGAAGATAAACCCAGTTTGAGATTTCCTATTATCTTTGCATGCCGCATAATCAGCATCCACATACCCTACCAAAATGTCCGAGCTGGACACTTCTTTCCTTTCAAACAGCAACCCGTGTCTTAGTGTACCTCTCAGGTATCTAAGTATCCCAATCACAGCATTCCAATGACCCTTTCCAGGTTGTGCCATATATCTGCTTGTTACACTCACAGCATACCCAATGTCTGGCCTTGTACACAACATCAAATACATTACACTGCTGATGGCACTAGCATATGGGATGTCATCCATATACTTCATTTATTCTTCAGTTGTGGGTTGCATTTCCTTGCTTAGTTTAGTATCTAAGCTCAGTGGTATAGCAAGAGGCCTGCTATCTGATAGTCCAAACCTTTCTAACACCTTCTGAAGGTAATTGGTGTGAACCAATTTCAACAATCCAGTCTGTCTTTCTCGAATTATATCCATACCCAATATCCTTGAGGCTTCTCCCAAGTCTTTCATGTCAAATGCAGCAGATAGATCAGCCTTAACTTGGTTGAGATCACTTATATGTTTACCCGCAAGAAGCATGTCATCCACATATAGCAATAAGAAGATCAAACTACTATCTGACCCTTCCTTATAGTAGACACATTTATCGAATGCAGATCTCACAAACCCAATATCCAACATATGCTCATCAAACTTCCTATTCCACTGCCTTGGACTTTGCTTAAGTCCATACAGTGATTTTTTCAATAGACACACCTTTTTTAACTTGCTGCTCACCTCAAAACCGGGAGGTTGATCCATATATATGACCTCTTCCAAATCACCATGTAAAAATGCTGTCTTGACATCTAGTTGGAACAGTTCTAAATCCAGTTGCACAACCATGGCCAATAGGATCCTAATTGAACTGTGTTTGACTACTGGGGAGAAAATTTCATTAAAGTCCACTCCTTCTCTTTGTGTATAACCTTTGGCTACAAGCCTTGCCTTATATCTGATTACTTGTTTACCTGCATTCTCAATTTTCTTCTTAAACAACCATCTACACCCTACACAAGCCTTATCTTTAGGCTTGTCAACCAATTGCCAGGTGGAGTTCTTCATTAATGAAGTCATCTCATCTTCCATTGCTTGTCTCCACATATTTCCTTCAGGGCTGTTGCAGGCTTCCTCATAAGTTTTAGGCTCCTCTTCTTGTATCCTCTGAGCTATATTCAAGCTTAAGAAGGTAACATCAGCCTGGGAGAACCTCTTGGGAGGATAAACCTCCCTCCTGACTCTATCTCTAGCCAGCATATAATTTCTGAGGAGTGAATGTTGTTCTTGGGGCTGCTGATCAGAGGATTGTTCTTGTGGTGACTCTGATTCATCTTGCACACCATCTATGACTGGTGTGACCAGTTCATCCTTTCTCCTCACCTCAGATTCTGGAGCACATTCAGTTTTCTTATCCGACATAGGCATCTCATTTTCATTGAACATTACATCCTTTGTAGTGAGTACTTTCTTCTGCTCAATACTCCATAGTCGATATCCTTTGGTGCCCATAGGATACCCCAACATCACACACTTCAAGGCCCTCGGGTCCAGCTTGTCATCCCTCACATGAGCATAAGCTAAGCATCCAAACGGCTTAAGATATGAATAATCTTGCTTCCTTCCATACCACACTTGATTAGGAGTTTTAAATCCAATAGCTGTAGAGGGGCTCATGTTTATGAGGTGGCAAGCTGTTGACAAAGCTTCTCCCCATAATCTTTTTGACATTCCTGATCCAATCAACAAACACCTCACCCTTTTCAAGAGGGTTCTATTCATCCTTTCCACAACACCATTTTGTTGTGGGTTGTGAGGAACTGTCCTATGTCTCTTAATTCCTTTCATTCTGCAGAAACCATCAAATTCTTCTGAGAGGAACTCCATACCATTGTCTGTCCTTATGCATTTGACCTGCTCATCTCTTTCATTCTCAACTAGACTGCACCAATCCCTAAATTTAGCTGTTGCCTGATCCTTGGACTTCAAAATGAATGTCCATACTTTCCTTGTAGCATCATCAATTAGGGACAGGAAATATCTGCCTCCACCTAGGGTCTCTGTCCTTGAGGGTCCCCAAATATTCGCATGAACATATTCGAGTGGTTTGGAGCTTCTCATTTTACTTGACTGATATGGCAGTTTCTTGCTCTTCCCCATGAGGCATTCTTCACAGCAGCTTAAATCTGTTTCATCATTGTATTGGATTAGTCCTTGCTTCTTTAACTCATCTAATCCCTTTTGGCTGATGTGAGCAATCCTGTTGTGCCACAGATGCTTACTCACATCCTTCACCACATCAGCTTGTCCAGCCACTGTCACAGCATGTAAGTAATAGATGCTGTTGACTCTCATTCCTTTTAGGACTACTTCCTTGCCTTTCAGGACAGTTACCTCTCCTCCATTTCCAACAAACCTATACCCTTTAGCTTCTAGGGTCCCAAGAGAAATCAAGTTCCTCTGAATTTGAGGAATATATCTCACCTCTGTCAGCAGCTTGCAAACCCCCAGGTGGTTCTTGATTCGGACTGATCCAATGCCCTGGATTTGACATACTTGATTATTTCCAAGCATTACTGTTCCCATATTCTTCATTTCCAAGTTAACAAACCAATCCTCCTTAAAACACATGTGAAAGGAGCAGCCCGAATCTAGGATCCAACTCTCTTCACTTGAAGCTTCAGTTACATTTAGAACTTCATCATGATTTTCCTCCACAGACTTAACCATGTTAGAGCCTTGACCATGTTGGTTCTTTTGTCTCAACACTGGACAATCTCTAATCAAGTGACCTGTTCTTTTACAATAATGATAGGTCCTGCTTTCTGATTGAGCACCATATACTTTCGGTTCATACGGCTGAGATGGTGACTGAAAACTCCCCTTACTCTTCTGATAAGAGGTGTTTGATCTCCAGTCCTTCTTCTGTGAGTAGTTGTTCCTATCATTGTTATTAAACTTCTGATAAGATCCTTGTTTCTTCTGGGACTTATTCCCTTGATGCTTCTTTACAAACAAGCCATAGTTGGATGAACTGCTCCCTCCATTTTGAGAGATCTTCTCAATTTCTTTTCCCTTGATAGCCGATTGCACTTCATCAAGAGTAATGGAGCCGGTTCTGCCATAGAGCATGGCATCCTTGAGGTTAGAATAAGACTTTGGCAGGGCATTGACTAAGTGTATAGCCTTGTCCTCGTCACCTAGCTCAACCCCTATGTTCTCTAGATCATCCACCGCTTTATTAAACTCATCAAGTTGCTCCAGAATGCCCTTATCATCAGTGAACTTGCATGAATATAAACATTGCTTCATGTATAATCGGTTTGCTAGAGATTTTGTCTGATACAGGGTGCCCAATCTCTTCCATACATCAGCCGCAGTCTTCTCCTTTGACACTTCCCTCAATACTTTGTCATCCAGGCTTAGGAAGATAGCACTCCTAGCCTTATTAATGAGTTTCACCTTTTTCTCTGCGGTCTCCTGCTTGAAACCCGCATCATCTGCGAGGATTGCTTCTTCTAACCCCTGCTGGGTTAGAATAGCTTGCATTTTCACCTTCCACAGGGCAAAGTCATTTTTGCCGGTGAATTTCTCAATTTCACCTTTGCTTGCAGCCATTCTCGCAATAGGTATATTCACCTAGATCCACACCACTCACAGAAATCCAAAGGGAAAACACAGAACAACAACTCCACACAACAGTCACGCACGTCTTAATCACCACAGCACAAATCAGATATGCGATTCTCAACAATCGCATAAGGTATAACAGAAACTCAGCAATATTAATCCAGAAACCCAAAGGCTCACTGTCACTTAAACATCTCCTCGGTGCTCAGTCATGTACAACATGCTTCAATAACTGAAACAAACTTCAAGGAGAAGGGAACTTACTTAACCCGAACGTGGAACCACCCGATCACCAGCTGAATCGCAGCTCTCCGATCACCTCCGCAGACCCCAGTCCTGTGCGCTTCACCGTCGATTCCCACAGACGGCGCCACTTGTTGGGACCGTGAACTCCATTAGTATGATATTGTCCGCTTTGGGCATCACAAGCCCTCACGGTTTTGTCTTTGGGCACCTTCCCAAAAGGCCTCATACTAATGGGAGTTATGTGGACTCTTATATACAAGGAACTCTTTCATTGTTTCTCCAATGTGGGACTTTGGGTTTGACATACCCAACAATCCTCCCCTCAAACCAAATGGACCACATTCTCGTGGCTTCTCGTCGAAGGACCATATACCCATGGCCTCCCATCGTGCGTTCTCATTGCATCGATATCTAACCTGTGTTACTCTCTTTAGCATCGGTATTCACAAAGAGGGGCTTCCCACCATCACACCCGAGTGCTCCAAGCTCGGTTTTAACACACTAGAGTCCACCACCACTTCGGTCCCCCCAACTTTGCCCGATCCTGGGCATTCGTGGGTTCCTCATTCCCACAGACGGCGCCACTTGTTGGGAATTGAATGAGCACAGTCGAATATACGAACAACCAAACTGATCGAACACACAATAGAACACACACACCGGAATTTACGTGGTTCATCGACTTTCATCGACTACGTCCATGGGAAGGTAAAGGACCAGTGTATTGAGCTGCAAGTCACAGATTACAGGACACAATTTCAGATCACTCCCTCTCTCACTGCGCGTAACACATTCACGAGGGATGAATGAATAAAATATAAGCAGCCCTATTTCTAACTAATTCCCTTGCTACCCAAAGACAATACACCACGTGTACAACACTCTCTCTCACCCAAATACAATTCACGCCTCTATAATGAGAAAATGCGACTCTCATAAACAAAACAACACCACCAATAAACGAGTCACCACCACCGAATGAGAACTCCTCCATGCCACGCAGCCAATCCTCACACGGCTTGTACATCAACAACTATTGTTCACATACAATGTGTGTTGTAGGCTTTGTGGTTATAATGTTACTTGTTGGCTAATGATTAAACTTGGTTGTTGCTGCTGCTATACTTGGTCTTGAGAAAATAGAACATTATATGAGAAAATTTCCATCCAAATTGAAGTTTATGTATTTTCTATCAGTATATAAAATCTCATTCTGAATTTAATTTTTTTTTTATGTGTTTAAAGGGGTATTATTGTCGTATTTCTTAATCAACATATACCACAAGGATTGTTTGGGAGGAAGCTTAAGTGATGTTTGCAAGGAATATAGTGAGCATGAGCTATTCAGTTTTTAATGGGTTTGAGACTAACCCAATTAACGCACAAACCTCACCACAATTCCATTCCAAAATTTTCTTTTTCAGATCAAACATTAAAAAAAGAAATACAAGTGATGATTTTTCATTTTTGGTTCATGATGGTTTCAAAACTCATGGGAAACCATTTCTACAAGAAATCAATGACATATTTGGGCAATTCAATACATAAACTCTTGAAATTGGTCAACTCCCCGAAGAAAGTAAAATATAGCTTAGCACAGAATGGGGGCAACTCATAATTCCAGATGATGTTCAAACAGCTATGCCATCTCAATCTGCCATTGAACAAAAAAAGCAAGCAAGCACAAAGGGAAAAAAAAAAAAGATGTTGCTAAGAATCTTCTTGAATAATTCCAAAATTCTCAAAACAGAAAAAGATGATAAATTTAGGACCAGCGAAAATCAAGGATCTACGATTTCAGATTCAACGGTGAATTGCTAGAATTTAGGAATTGTTGATGAATTTTGAAAGGTGAAGGGAATGTGATTACTGAATTTCTTGGAAGGTCCTTGACGTTGAGGAGGAGGGTAGGGTTTAAGAAGAAATTTGGGAGATTTTTAATTTAGTTTAACTGGAAAAATAAAAAAAAAAATTATCTAGATGAATGACACGTAGGCAAACACGTGGAATAAAACAGTTGATTCAGCAACATTATTGACGAAATTCAAATTCAAAATCTTATATTTGCAGACCTCTACAACCTAAAACCTACCAGTTATACCTGTAACAACAGTCGATAAAATATTTTCCCAATATTAAACTATTCACATTGTAAGGTAGTAAATTTGTCTACGTATGTTCACCAAAATATTTATCATTTATTTTTAGGCAGTCATTCACAGCTATAAATACACTTCATAACCATTAGACCATCGTCATTTGGTATTGTATGTTCTCTTTATTTTGGAATAAATAATTAATAAATTTGATTCGAAATTCGCCTCGTAAGTACTATCGAATATTTGCTCGTCGTTGGATGTCGTAGCAATATTTTCCGAATTATATATCTTGTATCGATAATTAATATGGAATTAGGGAATTAGTTTCCCAAGGTACAGTGTATTGCATAGTGGGCTAATATAATTATTTAAATTTGGGCCATTCTAATTTATTTATATGGGTTTTGAATAAAGGCCCAAATTCGGAATGTAGTATCTCTATTTAATTGGGTCCATAAGTCCATTTCTTTAAATAATCAAAAATTGGGCTGGGCTTAATTAATTCGGCCCAATTACACTATAATAGTGAAATTAATCGATGCCGGGTCAAATAAATTGTACCGATAAACTATCCATCGTCATACACGAACAAAAAATGTTTAGGGGTTTTTATTTTCTTTTCCTCCAAATGAAGATTGTCTTGTAGTGGCGATCAAATAATAATGATAATAATAATAATAGTATTCGTAATGATTTTCTATTTCCGCTTTGCATTTTTATTTTTTTTTAAATTTTACATTAACTTAAACACACACACCCTACATGTCCCTATTAAAGCTCGAACCTACGACCTCTTGGTTATAGGTAGAGTGCGTTCACCACTGCACCTCGAACAAGGGACTATTTGTTTTTTTATCAAGTCGAAAAGGTCCCAAAAAATGCGGGTGTTACAAGACTATTGAAACATCCACTATCTAGCTCATCTATTCTTTGAGCATCATTCTATGATTTTCCAGCCTTTCGTGTTCTTACATGAGTCTCCGTCTATTCTCTAGACAGATCACTGGAGTTCTCCTTATTGTTTGAGATAAGTGAATTTGAGAACTTCCCAGCGAGTCTCAGAAGCATACATTTACAGCAGCCATCGACGTTCGTGTGAGGAATTCAAACTCACAATTCAATCAGATGAAGGCCTAACAAGGATTCTTGTGATAAAACTTGAAGTTGCGGTTGCCCATAAATCGAAACTACGAGAAACTTTCCATGACTGGAAGAGTTTGGTTACAACCTGTTAAATTAATGATTGTAACTAACTTAGTGAATTTTCGTTCTCGGAGCGTAGAGTGGATGTAGGTACATTGATGATCTGAACCACTATAACATCTATCTCTTTAAGTTCAGCTCTTTACTTTGCTCAACTTGATCTCTTTAAAACACAACAACTGATCTTCGTTGTTGAAGTATGTAACAAAAATCTCCAACTTTCTGATTAAGTTAAGATTTTCTTGACTCTCAGTTGACCGCTTCATGTGTTAGATGTACGATAAATTGGGCCCACGCACTTTATAAGTCCACAGGTTTTGTTTACTCTAACCCTTTGGAATCACCACTTGCTGAAACAATCTTACTAAAAAAGACGATCATTCCAGCCTTTATTTCTCTCCAAGCTTTCCGTGCTTCCTTGCACGAAACTTTTATGTCTTCCAGACACGAGACCACCAAAGTGGTCTAGCTAATTTATTAGTCTAGGCGCCAACATCCACATAAAAGAAAATTGAATGAATCAACAAATATGCAATGGAGTTAGGTGTGTGGGATGAAAGTCCTAACAGGACTAAAAAGAACTTGGAATAAAATTCCGAGAAAGGGAAAATATGGAATTTTATCCAAAATCTTTTCACTTAACGGAATTTTATATAATGTTTTAGTTGTTAGGGAAACATATGCAAAACAATTTATCTGTTAGCGATTTCATCAAAATTAACTAACGGTGAGTGTTTATAGTGGAATTTAACGTGTGACTCATCGCAAAATAATTACGGTTAATTAATTTGGATAAAATTTCTAATTGAATAATTGTTTTGGATAAATCTCCCAAAATTTTAAATAAAATTCCAAGAAGTGAAAAAATTTTGATAAAATTTCGTATTTTCCCTTTAAAAAAAAAACATAATTAATTAGTATAAAATTCCTTATTCTTCCTTGAATATAATTTATAATAGAATCAATTCTAAACGACTCTCTCGCTCATCGTTAAAAATGGGTAGCGGAGCAGCTATGCTTCTCTGAGCAAACCCGCCGCTCTTCAGCTTCAGAAAAAGCGCTTGTCCGGATTCACTTCTACCAATAAGCGATTTTACGCCGTGAAATCGAGCCTTGAGGCCCCAAATGTGTCGCGTTTGGCTGAAACAGCTCGGATTTCTCTCACCCCGGTACAAGTCTGAATTGCAATTGTAAATTCACTCGGTGTTTCTTCTTCTTCCTTTTTCATATTTTGATTTTTTGTTCTCTAGGTGGATGAACTCGCACCTAAAACTCGACAAGTTGTAGACTAGTAATATATCTATATTATCGTATTTATTTGTGTATTTTGTATGTGTATACTATTTTGTTTGTGTGTGTTTGTTTTGATGTAAATGTGTACCAAAACAGTAGTAATTTGAATTATGTATGGATTGTGTGTATTGATGCACATATATGTATATTTTGTTATAGTGTAAATTTTGAAACTTCTTACTCTTTTGTAGTCTCATGTTTCTGCTTGAAATTTGGCTGCAGGTGATAGTTATGATGTCGTATTGCACACATGTTGTGTTAGTTGATTAAAACACAAGATCTAACGACTAACATTGTGTTGAATGTAGGATTGGAACTGCAATTTGATTTGTAGTATGGTGTTTGTATCTTTTAGGTTGTGTTTGATTGGGGATATTGGGGGAAGGGTAGGATTCATGGAGGCTCTTGTTTAAGGGGGATATTTAGTTTGTCTCTAAGAAGAATTAGCAAAATCACACCTTATTAGGATTTTATTCTATGATACTTGTTGTTGTAGACGGTCCAATGAGCTGCTGAAGATCATCTAGAAATAACTCTTTGTAGTTTTATTTTCATCCTTTTATGTTTAACCCTTCCTATTTCAGAGATCTTGTAAATATGTTCTACTTGTCCTTCAAATAAAGGGGTATCCTTTGTTGCATTTGGTATACCAAATGAAATCATATGTTTGAGCCAAGTGATTATTTCTCTTTCGATGTAGGTGAGTGAATATTATTCATTTTTCCTATGTTTTTGCCGTTATTAATGGGCTTCTTCGGTACTTTTATCGTATTCCCATCATATTACAATTTTATTAAACAACAATAGTAGTTGGAGATCCACTGAGCTGCTGATGGCCATCCACAGGCAACTCTTTTTGTTTTATTTTCTTCCTTTGGGTTTAAACTTTTCCTAGTTTTGATATCCTATGAATATGTTTTAGTCATTTTTCAAGGTAAGTGTGAAAACTGAGTTCGTAGCAAGTAATTACAGAGAAAAATTATATGAAGAAACCCATATTATTGGAATGAATCAATCATCTTCAGTTACAGAACTGGTATTTATACATGAAGAAGAAGAATCTAGATAGAATGAAAATAACAAAAAATATAACAAACTACAAATATCTTCATGAAGCAGTTACGTTGCATGCGTCCTTCCTTTTTCTTCTAGAACATCCCTTGTACGTGTGCATGCTTTATATGCACGTGTGCATGTGTTGTTTGAGTTTGACTTTATACATATAAGTCTCAATACCCTCCCCCCCCCCCCTCAAGCTGCACTTCCCACATACGCAGCTTGGACAACAAAACATGAAATATATGCACCGGGACAACCTTCGTGAAGATGTCGATTGTCTGTTCGGAAGAAGAAACATGAAGGGGCTTGATCAGGCCAGACTTAAAAGCATGGCGAACCACATGAAAATCAATTTCTATATGTTTGGTACGTTCATGGAAGACTGGGTTCTCGGCAATGTAGATCGCAACTTTGTTGTCACAGCACAAAGAAATGGGCAGCGTCGGTGTGCAATGAAGATCACGTAGCATGTAAGAAAGCCATCGAAACTCATGAACGGTGGCATCCATAGCTCTGTATTCGGCCTCTGTCGTGGAGCAAGCAACAGTCGGTTGCTTCTTGGATTTCGAAGATAAGATACAATCACCAATGAAAATGCTGAATCCTGATAGTGAGCGGTTGTAGTCTTGCACGTACCCCAGTCAGAATCACAAAAGGCACGTAATTGAAATGAGTTAAAAGAAGATGAAGAAGCCCACGGGAAGGAGAAACAGTCAGGTACCGAAGGACATGCTGAGCATCATGCCAATGTGTTTGACGTGGTGAATGCACAAACTGGCTGAGCTGTTGGACGGCATATGTGAGGTCGGGCCGTGTGTAGTTGAGGTATAGCAGGAACCCACAAGACGGCGGTATTGCTCGGGATTATCAAGAACTGGTGAAGTAGTATCATCCTTTGCAAGAAAGCATAAGCCCGGAGGAAATGGGGTGGAAGTGGGGGAACAATCAAGCATCCAAGCATCGCGTAAAATGTCAGTGGCATACTTGGTCTGTGAAGTGAAAATCCCTTCAGAAGACCTTGTAAATTCCATGCCCAGAAAATACTTTACAGACCCAAGGTCTTTGGTGGTGAATAAGCTGTGAAGATGGCGTTTAATATCTTCAATGAGCTGCACATTTGAGCCTGTGATTAGACATCATCCACATATACAGTTAGAAACATGAGACAAGATGATCTGGAATAGATAAAGAGGCAATGATCATGCTCTGATTGTAGGAAACCGAATTGAAGCAACTTAGATTTAAGTTCGGAATTCCACTCTCTCGAGGCTTGCTTGAGCTCATAAAGTGACTTCTTGAGACGACAAACTTGACCAGCACTGGCTTTTGTATAACCCGGTGGGGGTAGAATAAAAATGTCATCAGATAGAGAGTCGTGGAGAAAAGCATTATTCACATCTATTTGGTGGAGAGGCCAGCCTTTGGAGGCTGCAAGAACAACAAGTAATCGAACTGTGACAATCTTGGTAACAGGAGAGAAAACTTTGGTGAAATCTTCACCTTCAACCTGTGTGAAGCCCTTGGCAACAAGCCGAGCTTTATACCGCTCAATAGTACCATCTGCATTACACTTGACCTTATAAATCCATTTACACCCAACAGTCTGTTTACCTTCAGGTAAGTCGGTCAGCTCCCAAGTGTGGTTTCTCTCAAGGGCATCTAACTCAGCCTTCATAGCTTCCTGCCAATGATGGTTAGTACGAGCTTGATTATAATTACTAGGCTCATGAAATGTAGATAAGAGAGCAACCGAGTCATAAAATGCATTAGCTAGGGAAGGTGTATGTATGCAGGATAGAGTAGTAGAGTAATCTTCTAACAATGATGGTGGTTGTCGGGGTCGGGTGCTGTGTCTGATATTGGTTGGGGAATGATGTGATGCAGACTCAGTAGACTCATTAGATGCAGAAGGAGATGAGGTAGTAGATGAGTCAGAAGTAGGAGGTTGTGTTGACTGTAGAAGATGTAGTGATGGACTGGGATCATCATTAACCAGATAGCGGGTTCGGCATGGTGGAGATGATGAAGGTGTTATAGTTGGGAAGGAATCTTCATGAAAAACAACATCCCTTGAGACAATTACACGATTAAGGTCAGGAATGTATACTTTATATCCTTTCTGAGACGTGGGATATCCAATGAAGATCCTGGAGAAAGAACGGTTATCAAACTTGTCAATAGCATGTGTTTTGTTGAGAGCAAAAGCTGAACAGCCAAATGTCTTGAGAGTGGAGTAATCAGGGAGATGATTGTGAAGAATATAACTAGTATTGCACCCACGCGATGCGTGGGGACTTTAATTATTTATATTAAAATAATATTAAATTTATTATTTTTGGTGAACAATATGAATTTCTAATGTGTTTAAAATCATTGTTGTATGATAGTTGTTGAGGTTAAAAATTATTTTTTCCAAAGAACAAACTAAGTTCAGCCCATCACGATAATTCACTACCAAGATTATGCACCTCCCACGAAGTAGCCAACAGAGTTCCCTATTTCCAGATATCATAGGTCAGCTACAGAAGTATTCCTAAGCTACTTTCTCGAAAACAATAACGACCCTAAAGGATCACAAGCAAGGACTATCAATCGACTCTGAAGTACTAAGCTCCTTCGGACGATGACAGACTTGGCCCACTTGGAAGGGGTCCAATAAGTTGCTCTAGAAGTTGTCATCCCGCAATGTAGAATACGAAGTCACCATTTAGGAGAAAGTCCCTGCTCCCATATCGGATCAGAACCCAACAAAGACTGGAGAGTGGGCATCAACGTCTCAGTCCTCACCAGAGCTCAATCATTGATTCCTTACTCCAACTGAATCCTACTATCTCTACCACAACGTACGTAATCATGACTTTCTACTTTTGTTTGCCACAAATGCACTGGTCCTACCTCCCTAACCAAGTGTCTTCACTTTGGATCCTGAAACAACATGTTGACAGAATGGGGTAAGGCTAGTGTGGTGGATATAAAAGACACGTCATTATTAAAGGATCTGGGGGAAGACATGAAAAAGGTTTTCAACTTGAATTTCGTGAGTTCTAGAAGAAAACTCAGCATTCCCTTGTTATCCATTTCTTTAAGAATCATCAAGGATGATTTGTAATCTTTGTCCTCACCATGATCTGTCTTCTTACTCTCAATTGATGTATTTTGTGAGAGAATAGTCTATCCTATAACAGAGATTCCATGAAACGAAATAAATTTATGCTTGAAAATCCACCTACCAACAATAACACATACGTCATAAAGTTATGTATTATTTATAATATTTATGTGCACACGTTTTCGTTACTTTTATTTGCTTTCAAATTTTATTTTATAATTTTTAGTGCTAGATAATTTCCATTATTTTTAAATGTGTGACAACTTTTAATATTGTATTGGTAAAAAATCTTGAACTTTCAACCTTTCATTTATCTCTTTTCAACTTTTTTGGAACCAAAATGATATTTTGTTGCTGGTATATTATTTGTTGCACCATAAAATTAATTTTTAAGCACGTTCATGCTTTATATATACGAAATTTGGACCTACAAATGCTTGATGTGCAATTTGATTTGTAATTCTCAAATATGTTGAGAATTTATACATTCGATCTATCTCATCAGCTCTTTAATACTCCCTCTGTCCCAAGGGAATTGTCCCCTTGGGACATGGCACAATAACCAATGTAGTGGAATGTGGTAGAGATAGATAAAATTATTATTTTATTAGTTAGTGTGTAAAAACTTTCCATTTTAGGTAAGGGGACAATTCGTGTGGGACGGACAAAAAAGGAAAGAGGGACAATTCGTGTGGGACGGAGGGAGTATCTTCAATAAGAATATCACAATATGGTCTTGGTTCTCGCACTCCATTAAGACCATTTTAGACAATCATCTCAACTATGTTGACCTTCACACGATATTGCTTGATCACCGATAATTCATACATCATAGTATACATTCCAGCTAGGGGTCAAAATGCAGTCAGTTCGATTAAAAACTTAATCAACTGCTTGAATATGTCTTGAACCGACCCAAAACCAAACCGATATTTCTCTTCGATTCAACTGACCCTTTTTATTTTTATTTATAAATTACCTAATTATTTTAATATTATTCTGCAATACATTAAACCTAATTTAAACACCTACAAATTTAAAATTTAAATAATATATATACATATATATTTAATACATAAATAATATAAATTAAACAATATACACATAAGTAATATGCACATTTGAATTTAAGTTAAGATGTGTATATTATCAATATATCTATAATAATTCCAATCCTTAATATACATCTAAATTTTGAGTGTGAAACACATAAATTATAAATTTAATCTAATTTTATATTTTAAATGACTTGACCCAATCATAATTAATATAAAGAAATAAATTAGAAATAAAAAGCATACGTTTATAAATAAAACTATATCAATTTAATATTTAATAATAAATATCCAATCATTCATAAATATATAACGATTTGAAAATGTTACTATCAATAATAATGTACTATATTAATAATAATTTAATAATAAATATTTGATTATTAAATATATCTATATATTTTTATAAAGTATTAAAATTATACAAATCAATTATTAATTAAGGAAATAAGTAGTTAATATAATGAACTATTAATACAACTCTATTTTCCATATATAATTTGCAGTGAGTATATATATAGATATGGACAGGACCAGTTGAGAGTGGGAGTAGGAAGTCTGTTTATAAGATATGTGGCAGTGAGTATAACATCTCCCCAAAACGATTTAGGAAGTTTGGAGTGAAGAAGTAAGGCACGGGCAACTTGAACAAGGTGTCTACGCTTGCGCTCAACAGCGTCATTTTGTTGAGGAGTGCAAGGACATGACCTGTGATGTAATATGCCAAGATCATTAAACAAAGAAGAGCAGGAATGGCTTAAGAATTCTAACCCATTACCCGATCGGATTACTTTGACACTTTTATGATATTGAGTGTGAATGAATTTGAGAAAAGATTTCAGGGTAGCACATACCAAGGATTTAGTAGGAAGAACCATGGTCATGTACATCTACTGTAATCATCCACTAGAGTTAGGAAGAATTTAGAACCAGTCCTAGATGGGGTATTAAACGGTCCCCAAAGATCAACATGAATCATGTCAAAACAGGCATGAGTTTTAATTGAGTTGTGTGGATATGGTTCTTGATGTTGTTTAGATTGCACACAGATTGTACAAGGAGTAGTATGAGGTATAGTAGAAACAGGAATGCAAGATTTGAGATGAGCTAGTACTTTATTAGATGGGTGGCCCAATTGGGAATGCCACAGGATACATCAAGAGACATATTACAAGAGAAGTTGGCAGAATGAGACAAAAAATGTGAAGCATATCTAGTTTGTGATGCAAGTATAGCAGTTGGAGTGAAAGAGGTTGAGTTGAGTATGTATAAGTTCTTGAACATGTGACCAGCAGCGACAACATTATGTGAATCAAGGTCCTACACCAAACAGCAAGAATCAAAAAATTTGAAACACGGCCATGAGTTCTGTGATGCTTTGCGAACAGAAATCAGATTAAAACAAAATGTAGGAAGAAAAAGAACGGAATATAGAGTGACATTATGTGATAATGTCGTGTTACCAGAATGAGAGACATGTTGAATACTCCGATCAGGAAGACATACTCGAATAGGGTATGGAGTAGGTTTAGGGTTATCTAACAGATCAAGAGTATTGCACATATGGCTCGTTGCTCCAGTATCAATAATCCAAGAACTTAGTTCAAGATATTTATCAAGCATCGAACTAAAACAAGTGGAGATAGAGGTACCTGCAAAATCTGGATGAAGCGCAACATTGACAGCTTCAGCATGTGCAGGATTAGAATGATTGTGATCATCCCATTCCAATGGTGTATCGGTTACCAAGGTAGCAACAGCTGGAGTATGCTTTCGATTAGGATCAACCCAATCTAGATAACCGACTAACTTGAAACATTTGTCCATCGTATGACCCGTACGTTTGCAGTGAGTGCAAGTAAGGGATGAATAATCTTATCGCTGAAAAAGACGGGGACAAGAAGATCCACGTGACCAATGTGGTGAATGTTTGGCATGCATTGCCACATTCTCAGAGTTCAAATGATAACTATTAGAGACTAATCGATTCTATTCCACCTTCAACATCATGCAGTAGATCTTGGTAATGGTAGGAAGAGGATCCATTAAAAGAACTTGATTTCTCTCAATAGAGAAAGCATCATTCAAACCGAGAAGAAACTCCATGGCTCGATCCTCCATACAAAATTCATCAAACATCTCGACAGCATCTTGCAAAGCAGTGCGAGCTCCAACCAAGATTTACCAGAGTATTTTTGCAAAATACGAGAACAATCAATACCAGGACAAAGAGCTTCCAACTGATCAGTTAAATCTTTGAGTTTTCCGTAAAACTCAGTAACACCAGAGGTCTCTTGACGAATAACTGCAATATCACGCTTGAGTTGGTAGAGAAGAGACAGATTTGTGATATTATACCTTTCTTCGAGCTCACGCCATAGCACAGAAGCAAAGCTAACGTAATCAAACTGATTGGCGAGTTCCTTGGCAATGGAAGCTTTGAAGCATGATCTAGACAAATACATTACCCATTAGCGATCCCCAATTTATCTTTGGAAGTCAATGTTGTAACTGCCGCAATAAGCTATCACCGATAATTGGCATCAGTAAGAGGAAAGGAAACCAGGTAC
>JAPKLW010001521.1:166248-187142 GCA_026898455.1 Plectranthus barbatus | reverse complement strand
GGCGTAAAATAACCAAAACAAGCACACAAACACACCAAAATATAGGTTAATTTACGCACGTATCAGCCCACTTCTTAATCCCCTTCTTCCGCTTCATACTTTTTGGTACAACAGAGAGATTACCAGAAGTAGCCAAGGCAACCTTCTAAGGGTTCATGACTGATTCTGCTGCCATCAAGTCATTGAGCAACTCGTTAAGAGTATACTCTTTCTTGTTCATGACAACATTCAGCCTAAAACTCTCAAATGACTTGGGTAGAGAGTTCAGTATGATATCGACCTTAGCCTCAGCGTCGATACCTCCACCATGCACAGTTAGTTCATCCATAAGGTGAGTCATGGTAACTACGTGCTCTCTCACTGAGGTGCCATCAGTCATTTTCTTACTCACGATTTCCCTCATGATATTGAACCTGACGGCTCTATCAGTTTCCCCATAGGTCGCCTCCAAACTCGTCATGATGTCATAGGCGTCCCTATGATGCTGATGCTGCTGCTGCAAGACTTTCGACATAGTGGTCATCATGCAGCACTTGACTACATTGTTCGATTTCTCCCACTTGTTATAAAAGTCTATATCCATTTGACTGGATTCAGCAATTGGCACTTCGGGGCGAAGTACTTGCAGAACGAACATATGTTCTTCTGCAATCAGGAGGTACTCGAGATTGTGTTTCCATTCCAGGAAGTTTGGACTAGTTAAAGTGTTTTGTGCGAGAATATTGATGACATTAGACATAGACATATCTGAAACAATAAAGGATCTTAAATAAGACCATACATGTAGAACTTCGAAAACAAATGCATTGAAAACCTTTTAATAAATCAAATACAAATGTTTTCCACTAATTGCCCAAGAGTTCCCACCGCAAGCTACATTCGTAGACGTTTACGATGTCACCCTCGACCAGAACTGCGGGTTTTAAGCCCCACTCCATTTAATTTCACTACCATGTCAGGATGCTTTTGACACTAAAAATTAATAATTAATGAAAACCTTAGACCAAGCCATCTCTGAAGAACAGGGATGCAATTCTTGCATTATATTCTAAGATGCTTCTAAGCGATTAACCACAAATTTAACTCCGGCCAAAAGAGACAGTTTAGCATGGCACGTAACCATACCGCATAGCCCTTAAAGCTTTTGTTATCTATAATTTAAATAATCCAGAATACTTGTGAAAGAGATCTACGCAAGCTACACTCTTAGACGTTTACGCAAAACCCTCCCACTATTCACATGATTTAAACTGTTTGTCTAGAAATCCCAATAACCGTACCCATGCACCTCTAGGAACTTACAAGCTACACTCGTAGACGTTTACTAGAACGAGAGATACACTTACAGCCTAGGACCGCTTTGTGGAGGTCTATTAATTTTAATTAAAAAACTTGCTTAGTATTTTTCTTTTAAAAGGTTTCATATATGCGCACATATAATTTCTTTGTTATTATATTTTCCAAATTTTTGCATGTAAATAAACAAGCCCAAAAATTCCCAAAATATAATCCAACAAAAGAAATTAATCACATAAGCATGCTTGGAAAGTGACCGTCATGTGAAGTGACACACAATTCTCACGTCAAATTATCAATCCGAGATCTTTTTTATTCGCTCTCGTGGAAACTATTTACTCGTAAGAAGATGCATCAATAGCTAGGCAATACAATAGTCGTTGGTTTTCTTTATCTATCTAGCTCTAATTTGCAAACTAAACTACAAATTGAATTCAATCAAACATTCAATAATTTGCTAAATTCACCAATCAATTACTTCTATCAAATGTTTGGGTAGATTAGAGTAACAAGTCCAACAATCTTAGAATGAAGTGAGTGTTTGTAAACTTCAATTGAACCAAATTAAACCGAGCTATGTTGTAAACAATTTTAATCTCTATGAGGTTGAGCAATCAACACTATCCTAGTCAATCCCCTTTGTACCGGTGAATTGTCCGTTGATGAAATTAGAGATCTCAAACAACTACGTTATCGATCCTTAACTCACTCCTAATCGACCGTCGATTATTTCCCTATAATCCTAGCTCCGCACATGAATTGGAACTAAAACTATATGATTATGCACTTATCACGACGTTTCCGTCCGCGTATTGGCTGCAACGGTCACATCAACTACCTATAGATTGGCTATTACCTACATCTATTAGGTATGAACAAGCTCAAGTGCAAATCAAGACTTCATAGAAAAGAAAACAAGCATAGAAGGTTCAATCCATCTCAATATCCATATTACAACACTCACTTAGGAATTTAGCTCCTCATACCTTGAATTTGAAGCAATACAAGTTGAAAGATAAGAATTGACATTACAAAGCTTCAAGGTCAAAATTGATCTTCTATGATTGCCTTCGTTCAATCCAATCCACCTAATCTCCCTCTTCAAATGTCACCAAGTTGATGGAATGATCCTTGGTTCTCCTTGATTCAAGTGGGGAAGAAAGTGTAGAGATGAATCTAGATGGAAGTTAGTGACGATTATTCTTCAATTTGGCAAAAAGTTTTTCATTTAATTGATTTTCCCCCTTTTATAGACGAGCTAGCAGAGCCTCGGATCGCCCGAGCCATCCCGGGAACCACAGCAATCTGGGAAGCGCGCATTGGCTCGGCCGAGCCAGAACCGCTCGATCGAGCCTGCTCTCTGTCAGCCAGGCTCGGTCGAGCCTGCACTGCTCTGCTTCGCTCGGCCGGGCGAGTCCTCCAAGCTTCCGAAACCCTCCTTTCGTTCTGCTCGGGCAAGCCTAACCTCCTCGGACTCCAAACTCTGGCGATTTTCCTCCAAAACTTCCCAAAACACGCTATATTACGCTCAAAACGTATCCTACATCATTTCAAACACGAAAACACGAAAACAAGACAAAAGAACAACGAAAACATATGATATGAGGGTAAAATGGCCACAAACATGCACGCTCACACATCGAAAAATAGGTCATTTTACACACATATCATAATCCCCCAACCTTGAACCTTTGATTGTCCTCAATCAAAACAAAGTAAAGCAGTCAATAAACCTCATCAAACAACTTTATAGCTCATCATAGTCATCTTGGCATGCTCTTATCGAACGAGATTATCACCTAACTTTGTGACATGGTTAATGCGAACAACTCAAACCACTTATCAACATTGGATAAAGAAATGAAAGCACTCCCTTACGTGTTTAGGGATTGATGAATTCACTCATTCACAAGATATCGAGCACAATTTCCATAGGCTTGAAACAATTCTCACCACTATACTACAATGAGTTGGCTTCTAAAATCAAAAAGGTCTTTATTTTTTGTTATAACGTGGCTTACTAAAAGGTAGGTGATTTTAGGCTAAAGTGACGAACTTCTCCATATCCCAAAACCCCCAAACTTATTTTCTTCAATGCACTTCTAACCTTGAGGCTTTTCCAATCACAGTTCTCAAATATATATTTTTTTCTTTTCTTTCTTTTTCTCATTTTTTCTAGCACCAACACTTTTCTTTCTTCTCATGGTGCTTTATTTTTTTTCTTTTCTCTTTTCTTTCTTTTCTTTTTTTTTCTAAGTACCCAAATTTTTGTTGGTACCAATTTTTCTAGGATTCAAATCAATCCCACAATCAATACTTCCATTGCCTCAATAATTACAACTCAAGATACCAATTGATTCCCATCCCAACTCTCATCTCCGTATTCACCCTCATACGCTCATTCCCCCTAAATTTTACCTAATATTTTTGAAGAAAAATTCTCCTTTAAGCACAATCACGGGAAACAAGGGTATGAATGGTAAAATTATGATATCAACAACCTTATACTCCCAAAGTGAAAGGAGGAACTAAGAATCGATGGCCTAAGATCATTTTTTAGTTACCAAACTCATGTCCAATAGATAGAGAATATATTCAAGTTCTAGATTTTGTGCTCTCAAACTTGCCACTCACAATCAAAAAGAATATGACAATATCGAAGCTCAAATACTCACGGCTTTCGTCAAGTCCTAAACATTAATCCCGCACAAAACTCGGCAATTCAAAAGTTCAATTCGAGCATGCCTTAACAACTAGATTATGCCCTATAATTGGTTAAAGCAAATTTAGCCTTACAAAGTAAATCATGATTCCAATCTCCAATTCTCATTTGGGTTCATCATGCACACACAACAACCGAACTAACATTCTACATGCCAACACAGTTCAATTTGAAACTAAATGGTAAGAAGAACGATAGAAAGCGTTACCCATCGGTAGACATGATCAAACCGCTCTCCATTCCTTATTTGCACCTATTACACATCAATACAACACCACCAAACAATTTGAGCATAATACAATCAAATAAGTTCTCATGTCCACCATCTTACCACAAACCAAACTTTCACAAAAATTAATTCATTAATCCACTAGTACCATCATTCATTCCATACCATTTTACATCCACATACCAAAACCAAATAGAAAGAATTAAACACATGCAAGCTCGCCATGATTCATCAAAACATTCCATAAAAAAAAAACGAAAGCCAATCAATCTTAACATCCAAGATCCACAATCCAAAGTAAAATCCAAAGTATAGGTAAATCAACATTGTTATACAACCAAATCGAATATCCAAATCATTCAAATTCAACTAAACTAAACTAAACTAAGCTAAAGATAGAGATAGAGATAAGGATAAGAGATGAGAGAGTGAACCAGAAGAGGGCGCCGGGATACCGACTACTCCCCCCAAATTTAGTCAAGTGAGACTAAGTTTGTAAAAAGGTACACGGTGCGCTCTCACTCTCCCTGATCTGCTGGTAGTTGTCGTTAGTCCTCATCCTGTGGTGGCTGAATACTACAACAATGCAGGCATGGCATCGGAATCACCTCTTCACACCGAGCAATAATTAATCTAGTCATATCTAGATGAGCTTTGGAAATCATCAACCAGTTGGAACGGTCATGCATATCATCAATCTCAGTCAACGCACGGTTAGGCAGTTTAATTCCCAAATCACCAAATTTGTAGAAATAACAATCGTCAAACTTAGATGGGACCAAGAAAGCTTTCTTAACCAATGCAGTTGTATTAAGGCTCAAACCTGGAGCAAAAACTCCTGCCCCCACAACACCACAAAATTCAAAAATTGGCAACATCAAGCCACCACCAAAGATAATTGAATTCGCAGATTTGCAAGTGTTATTCCAACTCTCCATTAACCATCCACCAATAGAAAATTCCAGTCCATTCAACAAAGCAAACAAAAATTGAGAATCAGACATATTCACAGCACCAGATCCATCAAAACCACATGACCACCCCTCTAACATATTATGGAGATAACGAACGATCGGATTCTTAATCATGAATGACCTACAAGTTTGCACATCAAAATCACCAGAAACCCTAACTCCAGAAATTAACTCCCAAAATGCAGGAGGATTGAGCTCCTCAAATACACACACAGATTCAACCGAACACCCAAATATCCTATCAATATCTTGTCTCCTCAAAGAAAACTCTTTACCAGCAAGTTTAAATTTTACCAGAACTGGAACACCGTTTGCAGTCCAAATGACTTGAACAGAGGCCAAGAATTCCCTCGTCAACCTCACATACTTCGGCCATCTCCCATAGAGCAATTTCTTCCATCCCATTCAAGTGAGCAAACTCCAAATATCCTTCTTCAAATCCAAAGCTTCCAAAGTTTTACGGCATAAGTATGTAGTTCCAATCACTTGCTTTTGTGTCAACTCAATGTACCGTGCATATTCATCATCATTAAAACCCTCAGGCCTACAAATGGAAGAAACCCCAATTTCATGCCTATTAGCCATAGCTAAAATTGACAAGTGAGAAAGAACAATTAAAGGCACAAAAGTATGGGAGAAAATTTTAGAAGAGAAATTTTGACCGAGATGCAAATGGGTCGAGCAATTGCTCGATCGATCTTTTAAATTTGCACGAGGCTCGACCGAGCGCCAGATGGCTCGGCCGAGCGAGGTGTCTGTCCGCGCGGGGGCTGCAGGCACGCTTGGGCTCGGTCGAGCCTGCCTCGCTCGACCGAGCGAGGCCCCTGTCCAAAGCCTACGACCCAGCTCGGCCGAGCTACCCCTGCTTTCACCAATTTTTGCCCTTTTTTCCAACATCTTCTCGATCATGTAGCCTTCCATCCTTTCCAAACCTTCAAACACACATTCTTCACATGAAATTGTAGCAACAAAACAATTAAGAATCCTTCAAAACAACAAACATATTATTCCAACAAAAATCATAAACCTAACCATTATCCAACTACGCAAAAGAACAAATTTTAAAAGATTGGGTTGCCTCCCAATAAGCGCTTGTTTAACGTCGAAAGCTCGACGATCATACCTCATCTCAATCATGATCGAATGGTGCGGAACCGGAACTCATACCTTGACATATCTCAACACAATCTTTGGGGAAACGAAGCTTCCTTCTAGCACTCCTTGGTGGATCCATAACCACACGAGCTTTCTTGAGTCGAACTTGATCAAAAATTTCATCATCCCCCAGATCCTTGCATACTTCTTCTTTCTCATTCATACTTTTTAAGTTTGGTTCCAACACATTCTTCATTCTCTTTTTGTTTACACCCTTCTCAAATTCACCAACATCGATGTTCTTTGGAGGTAATGAAAATACCACTTCCTTACCACAACAACGGAACGTAAGTTCATCGTGCTTCATATCGAAAAGAGCATCGGCAGTGTGCAAGAATGGTCTTCCAAGAATAAGTTGAATCCCCCCTTTGTTCTTCATGTCTACAACAAGGAAATCCCCGGAAAGGTAAACGACAATACCTCAACATGAACATCTTCAACTACCCCTTTTGGGCAAAATAAAGCATGATTAGCCAATTGAAGCATTTGACTTGTTGGTTTCAAGTTTCCAACCTCCAATTCTTTAAACAAATCCCATGACATAATGTTGACACTTGCACCGGAATCACACAAGGCCTTCTCAATATGTTTCTCTCCAATCTTGCATCCAACTACAAAACCTCCGGGATCTTCTTTCTTACTAGCAATGTTCTTCTCTTCAAACTCACTAATACCATCTTCAACTACTTCTTCTTTACCAACAAGTTTATCGAGCATAGGTACTCTTTCTATTTCTTCCGGTAGAGGCATCTCAATGTCTCCCTTCTTGACGTACTCAAAAAACTTAACCTCATCCATGCTCACATCCTCATTTGCTTCCACGTGCTTAACTTCAACTAAATTCCCTTCATCAACTTCTTCTTCCAACTCTCCTTTTACCTCGACCATTTCCAACTTAGGAGTCATTACTTCCAAATTTTCCTCCATTCTATTTTCTCCTTCTACCATATTACAACCCTTCTTTTGCACCGTTTCCGTATCACTCAGAAACTTCCTAGCTTGGTGCTTCCCACTTAGTTGTTTTGCAATCGAGGAAATTTGAAGTTGGATTTCGGCAAACATGCCATCATACTTTTCAAATCTCTTGTCCAATTCCTCATTAGGATTTCATCTTTGTTCTTGATTTGTATACCTACTATTTCCCCCAGCATATCCTTGTCTACTACCTCCCCCTTCAATATGTAATGGAGGATTAAGAGCGTTGTTTGGATTAGCATAGGAAAAATTCTGGTGAAAATGGTTGGACGGATGATAGTACATGTTCCCCTGTGGATTGTATTGAGGACGAGCATTGAACCCCATTCTTTGATTCACAAAATTCAAACTCTCCAGATTCGACTCTTCATGCCGAACTACCATCATATCCTCATTTCTATTTCCCGATGTAGATAACGTATCAAGCTTCTTTTGCATGAGCGCAATTTGCTCTTTGAACTCTTCACTCTCCTTGGCTTCATTTACCGACTTAACCGATCGATAGTCCTTGCGTTCCTTAGGCCAATGGAAACTATTCTCAGCCATTTTCTCAATTGTCCTCCAAGCTTCTTCCTCATCAAGGTCAAGAAATGCTCCTCCCGATGAAGCATCTAACATCACTTTCGTTTCATAGTTTAATCCCCTGTAGAATTGGCAAATCTGTTGACTCCGAGAAAGTCCATGTCTTGGGCATTTTCGTAGAAGCTCTCGGAACCTATCCCATGCCTCGTATAGAGCTTCATCGTATCTTTTCCCAAATGATGTGATATCAGCCCTTCTCTTCAAAGTCAAACTTGGTGGGAAAAACTTGAATAGAAACTTCTCTCTCAACTCTTCCTAAGTGACAATATTTGATTTGTCCAAGCCTTCGAACCAATTCCTGGCACCATCTCTCAAAGAGAATGAGAATAACCGCAGCCGTATCTGATCTTGTGGCACTTGATTGATCTTTATAGTATCCGTAATCTCCAAAATTGAGAAATATGAACATTTGGATCCTCGGTTAAATGCCCCCCGAATTGGTTGTTTTGTATCATTTGGACCAACTGTGGCTTTATCTCAAATTGCGTAGCATTTACTCCTAACCAAAAACCTCCTGTTAACGGTTCACCTTGAGGTCGAAAAAGATTTTGTAATGGTCTCCTCGGACCATTCCTCTCATTGATCATGGCCTTCATCAACTCGAGTTGCCTTTCCAACTCTTCTATCCTAATCGTGTCTTCCCCATGATTAGCCATCTCAAAATCAATTTGAATCTGTGCTCTTCTTTCTTGTAGTTTCCTTGCCTCAAGCTCTCTAGCCTTTGATCGAGTGATCATAAACTACCTAGGAAAAATCCACAAAACCAATTACAAGTAAACAATCCAACAAAAACAAACAAACACAAATAACAACAAAACAATGTTAGTAAGAATATTCACACAAGCATTTCCTCAAACACCTAGCATACCACACTTCAACTTTCAATAATTCCACAAAACCTACTAAAAGATTCCCCGGCAACGGCGCCAAAAACGTGACCGTCGTGTGAAGTGACAAACAATTCTCACGTCCAATTATCAATCCGAGATCTTTTCTATTCGCTCTCGTGGAAACTATTTACTCGTAAGAAGATGCATCAATAGCTAGGCAATACAATAGTCGTTGGTTTTCTTTATCTATCTAGATATAATTTGCAAACTAAACTACGAATTGCATTCAATCAAACATTCAATAATTTGCTAAATTCACCAATCAATTACTTCTATCAAATGTTTGGGTAGATTAGAGTAACAAGTCCAACAATCTTAGAATGAAGTGAGTGTTTGTAAACTTCAATTGAACCAAATTAAATCGAGCTATGTTGTAAACAATTTTAATCTCTATGAGGTTGAGCAATCGACACTATCCTAGTCAATCTCCTTTGTACCGTGAATTGTTCGTTGATGAAATTAGAGATCTCAAACAGCTACGTTATCGATCCCTAACTCACTACTAACCGACCGTCGATTATTGCCCTATAATCCTAGCTCCGCACATGGATTGGAACTAAAACTATATGATTATGCACTTATCACTACATTTCCGTCCGCGTATTGGCTGCAACGGTCACATCAACTACCTATAGATTGGCTATTACCTACATCTATTAGGTATGAACAAGCTCAAGTGCAAATCAAGACTTCATAGAAAAGTAAACAAGCATAGAAGGTTCAATCCATCTCAATATCCATATTACAACACTCACTTAGGAATTTAGCTCCTCATACCTTGAATTTGAAGCAATACAAGTTGAAAGATAAGAATTGACATTACAAAGCTTCAAGGTCAAAATTGATCTTCTATGATTGCCTTCGTTCAATCCAATCCACCTAATCTCCCTCTTCAAATGTCACCAAGTTGATGGAATGATCCTTGGTTCTCCTTGATTCAAGTGGGGAAGAAAGTGTAGAGATGAATCTAGATGGAAGTTAGTGATGGTTATTCTTTAATTTGACAAAAAGTTTTTCATTTAATTGATTTTCCCCCTTTTATAGACGAGCTAGCAGAGCCTCGGATCGCCCAAGCCAACCAAGGCTCGCCCGAGCCAACCAAGGCTCGCCCGAGCCATCCTCGGAATCACAGCAATCTGGGAAGCGCGCATTGGCTCGGCCGAGCCAGAACCGCTCGATCGAGCCTGCTCTCTGTCAGCCAGGCTCGGTCGAGCCTGCACTGCTCAGCCGAGCGAGGCCTCTGCCCGGATCAGCTCGGCCGAGCCTGCTTCGCTCGGCCGGGCGAGTCCTCCAAGCTTCCGAAACCCTCCTTTCGTTCTGCTCGGGCGAGCCTAACCTCCTCGGACTCCAAACTCGGGCGATTTTCCTCCAAAACTTCCTAAAACACGCTATATTACGCTCAAAACGTATCCTACATCATTTCAAACACGAAAACAAGACAAAAGAACAACGAAAACATATGATATGAGGGTAAAATGGCCACAAACATGCACGCTCACACATCGAAAAATAGGTCATTTTACACACATATCAGAAAGCTGTAAATAATAAAAGTGATAAAAACATATTTTTTCTATTATCTACACATGCTTAATCGCGCACATAAATTAAAACAAATATCATACGAGGACAATTAAGACAAACAAAAAATTCCTCGTGGCCCCACAAAAAAAAAATTATATCTATTACAATTTGAATTTTGAATTATTTGGATAAGTCAAAATCTTTTCAAATCTTACAAAGCCTTCGAATCTTCAATCACCAAATATTTTGAGATTTAGGCCTTTGTGATCTGATTATTTGCCCTAACCCTAATGCAAATCCTAGGGTTTACACAGGATTGTACAAACCACCAAAACACGAGCCAACACCGCAGGGACAGCAGCCACCGCTGCCGACCGCCTGCGCGCGTGTGCAGCGCATTTCTGCACGCGCGCGCTCGCAGCTGCCACTGCCAGCCGCCCGCGCCACCGCGCTCGCCGTCGTCGTGTCCGTCTTCGTTCTTCGTCCTCGACCCGTCTAATTACAGATTTAAAAAAAATAAATTTTCTATTCTATTACAATTTTAAAATCTCTACTAATCACGAATTTTCTCGTGATTTTACAAAATTAATTCAGCCCTACACGGATAAACCACCGCGGGCTGAATTACACGGGTTGCCACGAGGAACAAAAACCATCCACGACATTCATAAAATTCAAACATGCATAACGAATCCATTATGAACAACAGAGCCATAAAACACAACCTGGCTCTGATACCAATTGTAGGGTTTTACCATAACCGAATCACTAAAACCAAATGAACCGGATCGTTTATCGTTATTGAACAATAAAACATTCATAAACCCTAAGAATGCTCCTATTGAATTTAATGCGTGGATAAAGAATTGTTTACCTTAATTTCGTAGTCTCAGAAACAATCTTTCGCGTTTGAATTCCCAGGTCCAGAATCAACCACGCGATGTTATTAAATCTGCGGAACAAGAAATTAGAAATCTAATTTCTAGATTCAATAATAATTAAAAAAGACAAAGAGAAGGAATTAGGAGGTTGTTCTCCAGATTAGATCTTCAGATCTGTTTCCCGGTGCGTTCAGATCTGCTACTGGTGAGGATTCCACAGATCTGTATTTCAGCAGGACCAGAATTCGAAAATTCTCCTCCTCTCTCCTTGAAGTCGGCGCCCACCTCTCTCTCTCACTAGGGTTTCAATTTTTCAATTGTGTTACAACTTGTGAGGGAGAACTGTCTATTTATAGACCTAGGGTTGTAAACCCTAATGAGCTCCTGGGCTCAATTCAGCACACTTTCCTTGGGCCAGACCTGGGACCTAATGCAAATAATAAAGTGGACCTATGAATTAATTAATTCCCATGTCCACAACCCAGGACACAATTAATTAATTAATATTAATTCTTTTTCACCACAGAATTAATACTGACCTAGTGTCTTGATAGTCTTCCCAAGCATCTTTTCTAACTCAGTCCTAAACTCTTTGAATTTCTCAAAGCATTCAGACTTATGGCAATGCAAATAGACATATCCGAATCTTGAGTAATCGTCAATGAATGTGGCGAAGTACTCATAACCTCCACGAGCTTGCGTGGACATTGGTCCACATAAGTCAGAGTGGATCAATTCCAACACATTCTCTGCTCGAGACTGACTTGCCTTAAAAGGTCTGGTCGTCATCTTTCCCTCTATACAGGACTCACAAGTTTGATGCGGTACCACTTGAAAAGAATCCAAGAGCCCATCGCATGCTAATCTTTTAATCCTATTTAGATTGATGTGACCTAGTCTCAAGTGCCAGAGATATGTTTGATCCTCATCGGAAGAAAACTTTCTCTTTAAATGATTATTATTATTGGATGAGTTTGCAACATTCACGGAAGATTTATGCATACAATCAATGATATAGAGAGAGTCAATCAGTTTGCCATGACAGATAACACCATTATTACCAATGATAGAAACTCCACTATCAAAAATAACTGAATATCCATCACAAAATAACTTGGAAACTGAAATTAAGTTCCGCCGAAAAACTGGCACATATAAAACATTTCTCAAAATCAAAACATTGTTTTCAAAGCATAAAGTAAAATCTCCAATGGCTACTGCTGAGACTCGCTCTCCGCTGCCCATTGAGATGGTAATCTCGTCATGCTTCAATGTAGACGTTTACCTAATAAATTACCCACTTCCAATAAAGGATCGCTTTGTGGAGATCTTACTAAATTATGAGCTTAGTAATTTTAGTTCATAAGGTTCAATTGCACAGATTATTTTATGTAGTCATAATTATAACATTGCTAAAATTCTATCATGCATAGCATGAACCCCAAATTTATAGTTATAATTAATTACACAAAATAAATCACATATCATGCTTTAAAGCTGTAAATAAAAGCAGTAAACGTACTCCTATTATCTACAACATGCTTATATGCTGCGCAATTAATTTAAACACATATATCATGCGAAGACAGATAATAAAACAAATAAAAAATGTCCTCGTGGCCCCATGATAAAAATTAAAATTAATTCTAACTATTACAAGTTGAAATTAATTATACAGATCTTCGACTGGGCTCCCACTACTTGGACTGTGATCTGAATTTATTTTTCTGAATCTGGGCCTCCAAGATTTGATCCATCAGAAAATTGGACAACTGGGCCAGTTAAAAAAATCGCAGGCCTAGACACACATCGCAAGCCCAATAGCCCGCGAGAACTTAGCCCGATGAGCCACCACCGGCGAACCACCGCCACCGGCGACTCGCCGCCGTCGTGAGGGCTCCCGGCATGTGCAACAGCCATGCACGTACGTGCATGGTTGCAGCCCGCGATGCCACCTCCTCCGGCCGTTGCCCGTTTTGCATGCTGCCGCCCCGGCTTGCCCCGACCGTCGCCCGAACCGCCATTCACCTTTCTTCTCCACCGTCGGCCTCTGTGACTCACCGGAATCACGCAAGAACGGAATCAGAAGCTCGCGCGAATCACGCGAAAAAACCCTAGGGTTTTCCCGCGTTCCCGCCGCATGCCCAACCCCGTCGCTGCCCCAACCCACGTCACCAGCCACCGCCTCCACCACCGACTCCGCCTGCCGACGTCGACTGAGGGAGGGAGATGCGCCACCGTGCACCGTCCGCCATGCCTGACCACCGTGTCAGCGCTGTCATGCATCCTTGTGCGGCCCTTCGTTCTTCGTGTTCTTCGCGTTCTTCGTTCTTCGTTTTACAAATTCATTTTTTTTTTGAAAATAAAATATTACATTTGAAATATCTAATTACATTCTAAAAATCTAAATCTAACCACGAATTTATCTCGTGGGTGAAAAACGAATCCATATAAAAGGGCGGATTAACCCGAGAACCACGAGGACGAAAAAACATGAACATACAATCCAAAACCCATGCAATCATTCAATAATAATTATCATGCATATCATAGGCAATATTATTTTTCCGATAGAGCCAATTAATTTAACCTTGCTCTGATAACAATTGAAGGGATTCGTGAACTGAATCACGAAGTCCGTTTGCCAAGGATCGTTAATTGGAATATCAAAAATAAATTGTTATGCCTATGATTAATCCTAGCATGCTCCTATTGAATATGCATAAGGGGGTTTATGCGGAATACCTGGATTGTGAAACCCTGAAGAACGAGTGCGCGGAGATTCCTCTTGATCTTTCCCACGCACAAAGATTTAATTCCTAACAGATTGAGGAAATAAATCTTATGAAAATAAGTTAATTATTTTCGAAAAACAAGGAGAGAGAGAGAGAAGAAAAATCCTCCTGATCTGATCTTCTGAATATCTGAATATCTGGTGAAGATTCCCTTCAGATTCCTTGCCCGGTTGAGAAGAAGAATTTCCTCCTCGTACTCAGATCTTAGTCGATCACCACAGCTCCTAAAACCTGGTTTGCTGTGTGCAACTTATGATCTTGTGGTGTGTTGAGATCTGAGGAACTGAGGCCTATTTATAGGAAAATACTGGACTTCTATTGGGCTTGAGTTTCATGGGCCAGACCAGGGACTGGAATGCAAATAGCAAATAAGGCCTATCAATTAATTAATTCTCATATTCAACCCAGAATATAATTAATTAATTAATATTGATTCATTCCACCAGAGAATCAATACTGTCCTACCTATTTGCTACCACGTTTTGAGGTACGGGTTGCATGGGCTCGGTATATCCCCACATTTAAGGTTACAGACATTCGTTAATTAATTTAAGCTCTGACAAGCTATTTAATTAATTAACATCTTATATTCCTAAATTAATCCACTCAAACCTTTTCACTTATGCTTGAACTTAATCAGCCTGCAGGACTTAGCATAAGATCCTTTTGAGCTGTTCAGGGAATGTCACCATCCTATACTGGATGTGGTTACCTAGTTCCAGTACCAGACAGTCATACACAAACTGCTATTACCCAAGATACAGATATACAAGCTCAACTAGAGCCTTTCACTGCAACTCAAAGTAATACACAATCTGCATATACTTCTGTACCTTCAAGTAGGCTTAGGATCTCATCAAGCCATAGAGATCTAGATTCTTTTAATGTCAGATAAAGAATCGATCTCGACTTAGGTCCTTATCAATGTGTGCCCTACACCAGCACACCAAGCCATCCAAGATAAGATGCTTATTACTGCGTATGCTGTAGCCTACACCGACAGTTTATCCTGGAACTGTCTCAGCTGTGATAACCATTTATATCTCGCTAGGTCAAATGATCCATACGATCTTCTGTGATCTTCTACACACCGTATGATCTCCCTATTGACGAGATAAGAGGATAATTGCATTTGCGACACATGTTTGTTAATTCAGACAGAAGATGAACATACAACATTTATGATTCCCAGTATATTAATCAATCGACCTTGTACATAATATACCAATCATAATGCTTTAAGTATATAAATCCATCATTGCTGTTACCCAAGATGCGGATATACGAGCACGTTACTTAGGCTCTCCACCATGGAAAGTCAAAGCAACAGTCAACCCGTGCAAACCCCTGAACCTTCGTTAGGGTTTGGACTCAATCAATATAACGAGATCTTGTATTTGCTGATGTCGGACAGATAAATACATCTCACTGCGGTCCATCAATACGCCACCTCTGCGTACTAGCATGTCAAGTAACCAAGACAGACTACTTATTCCGACGATACCGCATCCATCCGGACAGACGTATCCTCATACACTGTCTCAGCTGTGATTAGGTTTATGTCTCATTAGGTCAAGTGATCATACTGTCTTCTGTGATCTACAACACACCGTATGATCGTCCCTATCGGTGAGACAAGATGATACCATTGTTCACACATGTAGTTTGTTTAACAGATAGGAGAATTAAACCGTTGTATACTCATTATAATAAATGCTTTAAGTATACAAAACTCATCAACTTCTCCATCTTGCACTGCAAATCCAGTTGGTGGCTGCTCCGTAGCTTGAGGGCTCGCATAGGAAAATCCAGGATGGTTCCTAGCGTGATTGTAGTTGTATGGCTGGTTGTGCTGATGGTTATGCTGCTGATATCCTCCACGATAACCACCCCTGTGGACAAAATTTACATCGGCACAATCCCCTTCAAGTGGAGCTTGCACATGCTATACTACAGCAACTGTCTTTTCCAATTTAAATGCATCGAAGTCCTCTCGCAGTTTCTTCACCTCGACTGCCAAATAAGATTCTTCAGCAGCCTTTTTCTCCACTACTTTCTCGACAACCTTCACAGGTCGATGTCGACTCAAGGACCAACATTGATTATTGTTGGCCATCTTTTGGAAAAACTCCATGGCCTTCTTTCTGCTTTTCATCATGATGGTGTCACCCAGAGTGGTATCCTCCAACTCAATGGTCCTCTAAATGACGTTTGGACCATGTCCTGGGCAACCCTAAACCCTTCGTAGAATGCTTCTGCTTGCTCACCTGGGGGTAGACCATGTCCTGGGCAAGATCTCAGTAACTCCTTGTAACGCTCCCACGCTTCATAGAAGCTTTCGTCAGATCTTTGAGCAAACCGGATGATCTCCTTTCTTTTTTTCCTGATGACGTTTGGAGGGAAGAAGTTTTCTAGGAATTCATTCTGTATTTCCGTCCATGTACTGATACTTGACTAGTGCAGTAAACCAAGACTGTGCCTTATCCCGCAAAGAGAATGCGAACAGACGCATTCGGATGACACTCTTGTTGACCCCTCCGATCTTGACAGTATTGCAGAGCATCAGAAATCTGTTGAGATGTGCTTATGGACCCTCAGTCGCTCTTCCGCCAAATTGGTTTTGTTGCACCATTTGCACCAATCCGTTCTTCAGCTCGAAGTTATTGGCTTTGATGCCAATTCTGAAGTTTGTCTCCTTGAACTGAGGTCGATACCGCTTTTGCATGGCTTCCTCTTCCTCATCATCGTCCGACCCCTCTGGCTGATCCTGATCGTCTTCATCTTCATCCTCAGGAATATCTTCAAATAGTGGGTTGCAACAAAGATATCGGTTGTTCCGATTGTTCCTCTCATGGTTCCTCTCGAGATTCAGCTGCTGAAGTTGTGCCCTCATGGCTTGGACTTCTTGAACCAGTGTCGTTTGCTCCTCCAGGGTTAGTATCGTTGGGGGCAGCTGTTCAATTGGCTGTGGTTGAATGACCGGTGGTGGCACGTTGTCTGGCGGCGGCACATTATCTGCCATTGTTTGGTCAATCGTGTTTCCTTGCTCCTGCCTCATCTTTCGGATCTTTCAGCAAGTGGCTACAATTTCCGGATCATAATCTAAACGGTCCTTCCCTTTAGCTCTCGTACTCATGCACTACCTGTACAGGAAAGGTGGTAGTGAAGTGAAACTGCAAATAAACAAAAACGAAACTAAACTCAAAAACTGGAAATCTAAAAAAAACAAAAACTGGAAATCTAAAAAAACAAACGTGCGTCGATCGACGTGGAAATGAAATCTGCATCGATCAATGCGATATGTACGTCGATTGACGCCAAACAGAAATTGACAAAAAATTACTGAAAGTGCAAAAATTATAACCTAAATGAGCATCTTGATCACAGAATTAATAGTAAGATTATTTCTATTCTTTCCCCGGCAACAGCGCCAAAATTTGACCGCTAAATTATTTTACTAGCGACTTAGCAGAGCTAATAATATAGCGGCATATGAAATTATCGAATCCCAGGGGAAAGAAGTAACGAAAAACCTTAAGTACTAAAACATAGTTTCTTGAAATACTGGTTAGGGGAAAATCAAAATTTTAGTTGTGGTAGTTTTCAAAAATTAAACTAACTTGCAATTTAAAATTCAAATGGAAAAGAAAATAATTTGAAGAATTCAAATATGAGAAGCACAAATTCCAGGGATATCTACCTATCAAGTATTACATGTATGGATAAATCGATCAATTCACAATTTAATTCCTATTCGTAGTGAAACATCATAAAAGTATTATGAATTTCTTTGTTGGAAAATTCACAAAGTTGATTAATTAATTATCTTTCTCATTTCGGTCTCAAGACTAATTAATTAACTCCAAAAACCTGCAGATCTATTCCTATAATCTATTTCCCTCATTTCAGACAAGAAATCAGTTTATATTGTGAAAACTCTTTCCATTGAAAACTATCACTGTTAAGTCTCTAATTCTCAACTAATTAATCCTAAGATGTGGCCAGCAACTCAAGATTACAAATAAGCACAGAAATCAAAAACTACGATGGGAAAGGAAAATTAATTCAATTAATCAAACATGTAAACTCGATAGTTCGAAACCCTAGAATCTGAAAGAGATTTAGTTACACATATTCATAGTAAAACTCATCAAAGATAAATAAAACATGAATTGCATAAAAACTGGGTGAAGAAGTCTTCCCACAAAAATCTGTCTGTAATCATAAAACATAAAAGCTGCTCGAAATCTCTACAAACTTGAACTCTGAAATTCTACACACCTAAAATTCAAAATTACATGGCTTTATATAGTGGTGATAGATATATCATACAATATCTAGGACTACATCTATCTAAATCTTCAAATAAGGATTAAATCTGAATTTCCCGAATCCACATCGATCGATGTAGAACTCGCGTTGATCAATGCACTTGAATGGGCCGCGTCGATCGACGCGGGTTGTGCGTCGATCGACGTGGACTTGGCCTCCGCTGGTCTGCGTCGATCGCCCTCTCAAGCAAGTTGCGTCAATCGACGTGCCTCTGGCGTTGATCGACGCAGGTCTGGAATCCGAGCATCTTCGATTTCTTTACTGTTTCCGACTCAAAAACCTGCATGATTCATCAACCACGACATTACATGCACCAAAGCCACTTCATGCACAATAAAACACATAAAACTACTCTAACATCAACCAAATAGTCAAAGAACTAATGGATAAGTTGGTAAAAATACTAACTTATCAATGCTCTCCTTTCAAATACCTTCTTCAATTTGTCTCTCTCCTCCTGAGAGATTAGAGGGCATTCGTACTTTAGATGATCTGGAGAGTTGCATTCGTAGCATGTGTGTGGCTCTCTCTGTGTGAACCTTTGCTCACTGGTTTGAGCTTCTTTTTCCTTTCCTTTTGCCTTCTCGAGAAGTATGGTCAGGTTCCTCAGTTGTTCCTCCAGTGTGGCCACTGACAGTTTAGTTTCCTTCTTCTGAACTGCGTTGGAGGTGTCCTATGCTGATGAGGATTGATAAACAATTTTTTCAAAGTGAACTGACCTTTTTGATCGCCTTTGGAAGTCTCTCTTTACGAGGAATGCTGCGTCGCCATCAGCTACTGAGTTTGGAGTTCTGGCAGCTTCGTTCCTGTTCACCATCTGAATATCCTATTCATGGGCTTGGAGTTCAGCGAACAACTCTTTGGTGGTCATTTTGGAGAGATTCGTGGTTTTCAAACTTGTGGGCTTGGAGTTCAGCGAACAACAGGAGTATCTATCATTTCGACACCACCTGGATCTTCTCCTGTTGCGAGGTTGACTTTAGGAATCTGGATCTTCAGAAGTCCATTCTTCAGAACTTCATCCATCTCTGGATGTTGGGCTTTTAGTTGAATGAGACACCTCTTCTTCCATACTTCGAACTTCTCCGGGTTGTACTTAGGAAGTACGGATCCGGTCTTAAGCGACTCAAAACAGGACAGTCTAGAAAGACTGACCTGCTCTAATAGCATTTGTTGGTCCCAGATCAGAGTGCGTATAATGTGCAGCGAAAGTATTGAGACAGTTAATTACACTCTAAAATATGGACAGTTCAGTTTCTTTATAACACAGTTTTTATGTGACAATTTTTTAAAAACGCAGTTTGTATTAGCCAACAGTTTAGGTTAACAGTTCTACCACTATAAGCAGTTAACAGTTATACACTTCAACACTTCCAGACAAGTGTTGAAGGTTTCAAGATATAATTGAAAATTGTAAGATGCGTAAAGTAAGTAAAACCATAAACGAGACAGAATATTTATAGTGGTTCTGAGCCTTAAGTCCTACATCCACTCTTTTGATATCTGATCTGGAAATTCACTAAGTTATGAAGATACAGTCCTCACGATCTATAGCCAGTTGCTGTAGAGACCTCCGTCCACAGCAAAATGGATCACTCGCCTAGGCAGTTGTACTTCACTCCTTCTTCAATCCGTCGAAGGCTCTGCGTCTTCTCTGTGGATTAGTAGTCGTCGAAGATGGACTGAGGACAAACCTTCCTTTTCCTTTTCCAGTAGATTGGATGGTTGAGTTCTTCCCAAAACGTACACTGGTTGGCATTTGCCCGTAATAACCTTCTCTTCTCTCAGAAGATTAGGCCGTTGTGTTCTTAATCGAAAAGTAAGAACACAAGGAAATTAGATTAAGTCAGCAGACTTAATCCTCGTGCACACAAGATCACACGGAGAATCTTGAAGGATTCTTTAAGCAATTATGCCTCGTGTTCAATAAATGAACCACGAAATAAATGCCTTCTTGCTTGAGAGCGTTTAATGCTTTGAACTTTAAATTCGGCAGAGTGATGACAAGGATTAATGTGTCGAAGGTTGTTTTGTCTCTGTTGCTACTGATATTTATAGTTGTAGAAGAGAAAATAGTCGGTAGAGACAATTTGAAGGATGTCTAATCAGAGTACATCCTTCTCTGCAAAGTAGTCTGCACTTCTGCCTTTTCTGCGGTACTGTCCTGCTTTTGCAGGTCAGTTTGTACTTGATGTGTCAGATGCCGAACAATGTTGTACGCCAATCACAACTGAGTGTCCGTCTGTCTTTTATCATTGACTTCTTTAATGTTCTACTATGATTGATCGACATCCTGCTATGTACGCATTCCTTGATGTGATACTGTCCTGGTCTGAAAATGTGAGCGCCTCTCAACAGTTTCTCTGTGAAAACCGTGCCCACAGTTTTCTTTGATATATAAACCTTGACAGGAAAAACTGTCTGCTGATAAGCTCATTATTTTACTCTCTTATCCATAATTATTTTCTACTATTTTATGTAGTTTTATTGATTTTATACATATATTATGTGCATGAGTCGATATTTGGTGGTGTTATGC